>VDFB02196093.1:0-23125 GCA_007258455.2 Sequoia sempervirens | reverse complement strand
TATATCCATACACGGATTCAGGTAAATTCATCTCCAACAATTCACTGCCAACAATTCATCGCCGTGATATATTCATCATGTATACAATTCACCACCAGCAATTCATTGTCGTGGTATATTCACCGCATATACTTTTTTTATGCGTTCAATAAAATCTTTGTACTTTTTCTTTCTTGGGTGCTCTTGGCCATTTAAATATTGGAAAATGTATGTGTGGTGTATATACCATAGCGATGAATTGCTAGAGGTGAATTGTATATGCGATGAATATGTCACGGTGATCGATTGCTGGTGATGAATTTTCCTAGAGCCCCATACACACATCCCCATGCATTTATTCCACACCTATTCCAATACATCTGGTACCACACCTTATCTATACATACACACATTAATTATGCTTATCCAAACACCTATTCCAATACATCTGGTATATGGATCTGCGCATTTCCATGTCCCAGATCATTTCCGCAAACGCAGGGTTGACCCTGCATTCACAGATTCAACCCATGGAAATTCAAATTTCAAATTTCGTAGACTCACCTATTCTACTAGCTGTTATGACCCGACTGAAAACACATTTACACAATTTGATACTATGTGTTTGTATATAAAGGCATTCATTTGCATCCATTTCACATTTGAATGTGCTCTCTCATCCTAAGAAGTGATTCATAGAAGAACATTTGAATTTGGTACACTAAAAAGAATCTATAATGAATTTGTACAATGAAACACATTTAGATTTGGTACACTAAAAAAAATCTATATCTACACATTCATCCAAGATGAATTTGAACAGTTGAAACTTGTTGTTTTAAATCCTTTAAACAAGCTTTCTACAGGTTAACCTAGAATAACATATCTCCTAGAAACATAACAGCAATCCTCTAAAGGGATTTTTAAACACCACCAATCTTCAGATAAATGCAGAGAGCGGAGCAGACAAAGATAAATCAGGCAACCCATAGAGAGGAGGTACACAGTCAGCAGGATCAGATCAATGCAACAGAGGAGAAATCTAGACGCAAAAAAGACCCAAAGGCATGGAATTGGCCCGGGAAAGAGCACAAGCCCTATGCAAAATCCAAGGCATTCTACTGACAAAGAGGGGCAACATTTCCAGACCAATGACAATTCATTGGAATCATTCATTCTTTGCTGAGCTAAGTCCCTTATCCCTTGCATGAGAAATATAAAGGAGATTTTATTCAAATACATGTTAGTGCATGTATGATGTTTCTGTGTGGGAAGAGTCTTATTTTATTATTTGAGTTGTCATCTAATTATGTCTGAGAGGCATAATTTATAGTGACAGCAGGGTGAGAAGTATTGATATCATAATTATGTGAGAAAGTGAAAGAAAAATTATATAGAATTAACATTTATTTTTTAAATATAAAAATATTAAAAAATTTAAATATATATTAAATTATTAAAAAATAAAATATAAATATATAATATTTATATATATTTTTCAAAATAAAAACAAACCTAAATTAATGTACAAATCAAAATGATTAAAGTGAAAAATTTTCTAAAGTAGGGATATACAGAAGAAATACATTCGGAGATGGTATATACATTTATAGGTTTGACTCAATTCCCCCTCTACTAAATAGAAGGTGCAACAAATTTTGCAAACAGGAAGTAGCATTTCTGCCTTTGCCTTTGTTGGGTCGAACGAAATAGGAGGAATGAAGACAGATTTAAAAGGGAAACCCAAAACAAAGGTGCCCTCAAGAGAGTTTGTCTGGTTCCTCTATCCCTTATGTTTTGATGGATATTGACACCATGTTCCAAAGCTTCTAGTACGATTTAATTTTTTGTTTGATTGGTTTTTTTTGCCTTTTCTTTAAATCATTTTTTTTTAAAATCAACTATTAAAATTGAAACAGACCAATCATAATACTAGAAATTAATTATATTTGATAAAAAAATAGATTTTTTTTTTTTTACAAAGTGGATAATTTTTTCACTTGCACAAATTCTTAGAAAGATTACTTCAAATGAAGTACTTAAGATAAAGATTATAGTATCCTGCCTATGTAGGGACTGACAATGAAGATTACAGTATCCTGTCTATGAAGGGACTGACAAAAGAACTATGGAAATAATGAATGATAGTTTTTTCAAAAGTAAAATTAAATGTTACATATAAAGGTAAAACAAGTATATTACCACCATTATTGGTGTAGTATGATAGTTAAAATTTTAATGTTGAACATCAAGGTTCAAACCCAGCTAGGTATTATTGTTGATCATTTATGTTGGGGATGAAGTCCCCTCCCCAAAGTGTTTACTCATTATGTAAACAATATAGATAAAATAAAATAATTCTTAAATAACTTCATAGTACATAACTAATGTAAGAGAGGGGGACCAACCACGTTCAAGGCCCCAGGTCACGAAGAGCCCAGAGTGGAAGTCTGCCCTAACTTACCTCAACTTAACGAGGTGTTAGGAAATGTGGGATGAGAATGATGAGGACTATAAGGTCCTTAAATCACTATGTAGACCGGAAATACAAAATGGGGCTAGGCAAGCTGGTTTTTAGGTTTAATTTTGTGCCTTGGAAAGCTCTCTACCTAAGGATGTAAGTGTGGTTCTGGGATGATAGCACGACGCACTGGCGTTTCTTAGGTGTGTTGGCATCCATATAACTAGAGGACTAAAGAAGCAAGGTCAAACACTAAAAAATAGACTAACAACCTAGCAAACTACTTCCGAAGGGCCAAAACAAGACTATGAAGTAGGCAAGATATATATGAATATGATAAAGTAAATAAACTAGAGTTAGGATGGCAAGAATAATCTCACAGAGGTACTCGTTCGCCAGCTAACTTCAAGTAGCACATCCACCTACACACAATGAAGAGGAAAATTGTTGGGTGGTTGTATAGGGGCCTACCTTAGTCAGACCCCCATTTAAGTGTTTCCACCTCCACGGACAACCAAGGTAGCAATAATGGAGAAATATATGCTAAAGAAAAAAAAGAAGTAAATAACACTAAAACACTACAAACAATAATGTGCTACTCAACCAAATAGTAGACGAGAGGAGTAGAAAGCTTACCACTTCCACTAAGAGCACTCAAGGCTAATGGAGGAGAAAAATGAGAGAACTCAAGCCCCTACTACGATGGTGTTGTTCCACACTTGCTCTATTGAGTTAATGGAGTGATGCTGTTGCTGCTATGGAGTGCAAGAGTGTTGCTAGAATGCTAGAATACTTGGAGGAAAATGGATTGAAAGCTTAGAGGATGCAAAAGAAGTTGTGAAAAAGTTGAAATGCATGTAGGAGGGAATTTGAAGGAAGGATGAAGGAAACAGTCATATTCGGGTCGGTCAGTCAAAGGGGGTGTTACAAGTCAACTCCCAATGAGAAGGGTAACGCCTCTACAAGGTCCAGACACGAGAATCTCCCAAGGACATAAGTGCGTTGCGCGGATGTCTACACACTGCGCGAGCATCCCAAATAGTTATTCCTCTGCCAACACACAAAACAACCACCAAGTGGAACAAGGTAGCGGGCTTATGTGGAATTTAGCCTTTGAGTTTGGTTTTCTAAAGTGAAGAAGGGCAAAAGGGGAATTTGCATAAGGGGTGCAAATTCGCTCCTATACAACTAATAACTAGATGCTAACAGTTTTCAAATTTCCAATTACAATCTAGATCTGGGTAGGTGAAACCCCTATATTCTATCCAAAACTTGTGTCTAGTAATGGATAGAGCAAATCAATCCAAATAATTGTGTTGGTATGATCATGCGAACAATAGATCCAAATTAAAAAATGCACAAATCACTTGGTTAAGTAAAGAGTAGGTGATGAGGAGCACAAAATTAAATCTGATTATTGAATTTTTTAATTGTATTTTTTTAATATGAGAAGTCCAGTGGGTTATTGGATAAAACATAGAGTACTAAGTGGTATGAAATAATAGAGATAAATTTAATTGGAATGCTAAGCATTATCATCTAATTTTTAAAAGTATTGTGATTGGCTATTTATTGCAGTATACATATACGAATTAAAAATGTAAAAATATTGCCAAGCAGAGATATGGCTAGGAGAACAACAATAATGATTGCAATAATTTATATTTTTTTTATTATTCATCATATGAAGAGTGATTGGGAGACATTCTGGACTCATAGGGCTCTAAGATATTGATATATTGGTGTTAATTTATATTTATCTTGTAATCCCATACTATTTAAGGGATAAAACAAACTCTCCCACTTAATAATTTAGATAAATTGTATATAACCTCTATTTGGTTCAACCTACAATTTTTAATATTGTAACTTGTAACTTTCTATTAATAATAATTAAAATTTTGTTTTGAATTTGTCCTACAAATTATTTGAATTGTTGGTTGTTTAAACGTATGGGCATGTTTTTTCCCAAAACTTTTATTAACATTCCAGCATGGACGAGTTGGCTTTATGTCAACTATTTTATTTTTGTGTGAAGAATAAGCACATGATATACAACTCCCACTTAAGGTGGGGTCCCATGGTTGGAGTGGTAACTCTTTTTCATATTGTAAGTGGTCTTACTAGTTCTAAATGAATAAATATGAATAAAAAACAAGTCCATATTATTGGATGTATATATTAAAAATGTGCAAAGGAAATTTTGAAGGATTTTTACTCCTACTAAAAGATTTTAGAGCTAAGAAAAAGAGAAAGCTTATTTGTACAATGGAAATTTTGAAAGATTTTTACACCTAGTAAAAGATTTTAGGGCTAAGAAAAAGATAAAGCTTATTTGTAGTTTAATATATTTTATATAAGAACTTTTTCATCCTATCTATTTTACAATAAAATAGTTTAAAATATTTCAACAAAAACCCTTTTGAAAATTGTCCATTAACTCACTTTCATTGGACATTTAAGTCAAATATGACATATTATCCAAAGCTTAAATTTTAAGCATAAATAATAATAACTATAAATTGTCTTTAGATAAATTATATATCACATGTCAATGAAAATAAATGAGTAATAAATATATTGGCTTGGACTATAAAATAGAGGTTTAGAGGCAATTGAACAAAGTTAATAACTAGTAATTGCACCTTGGTGTGCAATGGGTATGCTAAAAAAGTGTGGAAGGTCAATTAAGAACAAAATTGGTCTATTTTTTGCATGCATTTGCATAGTGTGTGAGGTCAATTTGTAGACCATTTAGAAAATGATGTTTGTGCAACAAAGGTATCAATGAAGAAGTGATAGCTTCAAATCAAGTATGCATCCACTTCCAAGGATCCAGACATGATTGAAACAAAACTTCTTAATCAAGAAGACAATCGGGCTTCATTACCAAGAGATTCATGCTATGTTTGCAATAGGCAGAGAGAGGGAGAGATAAATAGGGGAGGAGTGCCCAAGAGAGAGGGGGTAAGGAGAGATAGAGAGGAAGATAGAGATGGAGATGGATATGGAGGAGAAGGGTGTGGAGAGGAAAGAAAGATAAAGAGAGAGAAAGAGGAGAGAGGGATAGATATAGATGGAAGAGATACATATATAGAGACAGAGAGAAAGGGAGAGATAGAAAGATAAAGATAGAGATAAGAAGTGATATATAGAGAGAAGTAGAGAGAGGGAGAGATATAGGGGTAGATAGAGATGGAGAGATAATGAGATAGATATAGATATAGAGGGAGTGATGGAAGAAGAAATATGGAGAGATAGAGATATAGAGGCAAAGCGATATAAATATAGAGGTCTAGAAAGAGGGAAGGGGGGGAGAGGGAGAGAGATGGATGTATAGAGAGCGAGATACATGTCTAAAGATAGAGAAGGAAGATACTAGAGGTAGAGATGAAGATAGAGCAAGAGAGTATGAAGGAGACAAATAAATAGAGAGATAGAGAGAGGTAGAGGGAGAGATAGAAAGGAATAGATAGAGAGAGAGAGAGAGAGAGAGAGAGAGAGAGAGAGAGAGAGAGAGATAGAGTGATAGAGAGAAAGAGATATAAGGATATATAGAGGGGGGGAGAGCAAGAGACAAAAAAATAGAGAGGGGGGGAGAGAGAGAGATGTAGAGATAAAGAGATATATAGGGGGATAGGAAGGTAGTGAGAGAGGGAGAGATGGGGGCAAAAATAGAGAGGAGATAGAAGCAGAGAAATATAGAAAGAGGGAGTGATAGGGAGAGAGGGAGATATGGGAAGATAGAGATAGATGGGGAAACAATAAAAGACAAAGGAGATGCAGAAGGGGTTTGTTTGTTTTGTTTTTGGTGTTTGAAGATTCTGGTTTTTTGATGGAAATGACAGAAAGCAAGAAATAAAAACACCCCCCCATAATGCAAGATCCAATCCGCAGTACAATACTGAAAGCCAAAAAGCAATAAAGAGCAGTAACTAGTTTAGACAAATTTTTGAGTATCTAAGAAATTTACTGATGAAATAGGCTATATATCTGAAAAGAGAACAGAACCACCTTTCCGACGCCTATTCGCTTTCAAAAAAGGAGCAAAAACGAGCAAGTTATGCCCCTCAGAGTGTAAAAAGGCTCATCGGACTTTAACTGCGAAAAAATGCAATCAAATTGGAAAACTATGAAAAAATTCCTGCACCATTAGATCTGGCTCTGATACCATGTAGGATTTGAGAAATACAAATCCACATAACCCAAAGAACCTGCATGCAAGAAACCTGTCACAGAGAAAGAGAGAGAACGAAGAACAAGGGTTTTGGCTCTGACAAGGTGCAAGATCTATTATCAGAGAAAAAAATGAATCAAGAATTAGATAAAATACAAGAGATCAATCCTTATAAAGGAGATCAACACCGAAAGGAAAACCTAACCCTAAGGTGAGAGCATTTAATAATTAAATGCTCTCACCTTAGGGTTAGGTTTTCCTTTCGGTGTTGATCTCCTTTATAAGGATTGATCTCTTGTATTTTATCTAATTCTTGATTCATTTTTTTCTCTGATAATAGATCTTGCACCTTGTCAGAGCCAAAACCCTTGTTCTTCGTTCTCTCTCTTTCTCTGTGACAGGTTTCTTGCATGCAGGTTCTTTGGGTTATGTGGATTTGTATTTCTCAAATCCTACATGGTATCAGAGCCAGATCTATTGCAGCCTGTTCAATTTTTTTGAAAGATTTTGAGATCCAGGTTTTGGTTGCATCAGATCTGCATTTGTCTTCTGTGTTTTATTTTGGAATAGGGGGTATTTTTTTTGGTGCACTTTGAGCCCAAACGGACCTCACCGTTGTGCTCACAGCACCCAAAAACCCCTATTTTCATAAAATAACCATTAGACACGCTTGTTCGATAAGGCAAAAATTTTGCCCCATATTGTAATGGCCCTGTGTAAGCACTTCAGCATTTTAGGCACAAAAAATTAAAAAAAATCACTTTTGTACCAATAGTCGCCACCACCGCCACCGCTGCCACCGTGCGTACCACTCACCAAGCCCTACCGACGGAGCAACCGCCTGGCAACCACCGGGCCGGGCGTTCTCACCTGAATCGCCAAGGCCACCACCAACCAAGACCGCCGACGCATCATCACCTACCAACACAAATTGAAGCAAGCACTAACCTCGTACCCTGCATAAATTATTTTTTTTACCTTCCTGTGAATCGGCATAAATCAAGGCCCCGACTCCGCTTTTGAAAACAACAGGCATTGGAAACCGGGCTCGGCAGCCTGTCGTAATGGTGTAGGAATTTTTTCAGATTTTTCCAGTTTGATTGTATTTTTTCGCAGTCAAAGTCCGATGAGCCTTTTTGCACTCTGAGGGGCATAACTTGCTCGTTTTTGCTCCGTTTTTCAAAAGCGAATAGGCGTCAGAAAGGTGGTTCTGTGATCTTTTCAGATCTGCAGCCTATTTCATTAGTAAATTTCTTAGGTACTCAAAAATTTGTCTAAACTAGTTACTGCTCTTTATTGCTTTCTGGCTTTCAGTATTGTACTGGGGATTGGATCTTGCATTGTGGGGGGGTGTTTTTATTTCTTGCTTTCTGTCATTTACATCATAAAACTAGAATCTTCAAACACCAAAAACAAAACAAACAAACCCCTTCTGCATCTTCTGTCTAGTTCTGAAAGACCACTTAATAATAATAAAAAAATTCAGAGCAGTTGAGGCATAGTTCACAAGATGGCCGACAGACCTATTGAACCTCTTACACCGCATAATTACCACACTTGGAAGGGTCGCATGATGACTCTTCTCCAGTCTCGAGGGTTATGGTCCTGTTTGGATGAGGTTCAGCCTCAGTTGACACGTGCCTTTGAGGTTATGCAACATAGGAACAATATGGATCAGGCTATGGGATTGATGGCTTTACACATTTCTGACAGTCTCCTGTTTCATCTTGAGGGTTGTCTCACTCTTCGATCCATTTGGACCAAGTTTGATGGGATTTTTGGTACTGTCAACGAGTTTAGAGCTTTGGAACTTGAGGCAAAGTTAACTTCCTTGGTACCTGATTCGTTTCCCTCTATTGAGGATTTTCTGATGAAATTCAAACAACAAAGATCTATCTTGCAGGGTTGTGGTAAGACTAAGACTGATACAGAGTGCATTTTCTTGATCCTCTCCAAGCTTCGGGGTCCATTTCAGATCTTCTCTTCGACCTTCTATTCCACCATGGATGCCTTGGGTGCTCGCCATGTCATGCCTACTTTTGAGGTCTTTTGTGATCATCTGACTTGTGAGAAAGCTAAGCTTAAGCAGTTGGATTCACTTTCAGGTTCACAGAACCAAGCATTGGTAGCCCAGTCCTCCAAAGGAAAACAGAAGCAGAAACCGAAGCCTAAGAAAGATTCAGGGGCTAGTGAGAATTCCTCCAAGCCACCACCTAAGTCTGATTCAAAACCACAGTCTAATTCTAAACAGGGAAAATCTTCAAAGTCTGGTGAGTCTACCTCCAAAACTAAGAAGAAATCTAGTGATCCTTGCAGTTTTTGTGGCAAGGAAGGACATCCCGTTTCCAGGTGTTGGAAACGTTTAGAGGCTTTGGAGGAAGCCATGCAGCAGCATAATATCAGTGCACCTCAGCCTCCTTCACAGCCCACAGGGAAAGGTCATGCTCTTTTTGCACGAGCATTATCCTCAGAATCCACTTGGATTCTAGATTCTGGTGCCTCTCACCATATGACACACACAGAGGATTTGGTCATCGCTCTTGCCCCTACAAGCACTAGACATATTGCAGTTGGTGACTCAGCACAACTTTCAGTTAAGGGTTCAGGTACTATTTCATTGGATGGTGGTTGTCTACAGGATGTGCTTTTGGTTCCTGACATTTCGACAAACCTTCTATCAGTTTATCATATTTGCCACTCTGGCTCTGGTAAAACAGTTGAGTTCTCACCACATGATGTGGTTATTCGAGATCTTCATGATCCTGACTTGGTTGTGGCTACTGGGAGTGTGGATTCTGCATCTCGCTTATACAGATTTGATGGCTTTGAGAGTTCAGACACTGTTGGTTCCTTTCTTATAGCACATGCAGATTCAGTGAGTAGGCTTTGGCATGAGCGTTTTGGCCATGTCAATTACAAATATCTACAGCAGATGAGCACACAGGCACTTGTGATTGGGCTTCCACAGATTTCTTGTACAGATGGTGTATGTCGTGGTTGTGTCCTTGGCAAACATCATCGAGATCCTTTTCCTAAGGGTCGAGCCACTCATGCTAGGGCAGCCCTAGAGTTGGTACACAGTGATCTTATGTCCTTTCCGACTCCATCTTTTTCAGGGGCCCGCTATGTGCTCACTTTTATTGATGACTTCTCCAGACGTACATGGGTGTACTTTCTTAAGTACAAGTCTGAAGTCTTTGACTCATTCAGGACTTTTAAGACTTTTGTGGAGAAGCAATCTAGACTTTCTATCAGGAGGATACGCACAGATAATGGGGGGGAGTATGTTAATCAGGCTTTCAGAGATTTTTGCACTGAGCATGGTTTACAGTTCCTTACACCCCTCAGTAGAATGGTATTGCTGAGAGAAAGAACAGAACCTTACGGGAGATGGCAAATTGTATGATACAGTCTCGAGCTATGAGTTCTTCATTTTGGGCTGAGGCAGTCAATTGTGCCAATTATATTTAGAATCAGATGCCTCATAAGGCATTGCGACATATGACTCCTGAGGAGGCTTGGACCCATGTCAAGCCTGATGTTTCTACATTCTTAGTTTTTGGCAGTGAGGCTTGGGCATTTATTCCTGATGCTCAGCGGAAAGCCATGGAGAGGAAGAGCCGACCACTCATATTTGTTGGCTACTATGAGGATGTTAAGGCATACAGGTTGTTTGATCCTAATTCCAGAGAGGTCTTGTTTCGGCAGGATGTCCAGTTTGATGAGCGCTATCCTCAGATGGATTCTCCATCACCACCTTCTCCCTCATTGCCTACTCCTTCCTCTACATCTGTTGAGGATTACTTATCTCTTGAGGATGATGTAGATGATGATCCACCATATCCACCACCACCAGTTGCTCCATCTTTGCCTAGGTGGGCCCGTGTTACTGTTGATGCAGCTGGTTCTTTGGCAGGTGATCCTTCAGATACTCGTCGTACTCGTGCTCAGACATTTGGTTCTAGTCTTTTGAGTCATGCCATTTCAGATGATCCTCAAAAGTTTTCAGAGGCGACAGGTCACCTTGAGTGGGATAGGGCTATGGATGAGGAGTATTCTTCTTTGATGAGGAATCATACTTGGGATCTTTGTCCTCTTCCTAAGGGAAGAAAGTTGGTTCAGTGCAAGTGGGTGTACCGTACCAAGTATGCTGCAGATGGTTCTATTGATAAGTATAAGGCACGTCTTGTTGCGAAGGGGTTTTCTCAGGTAGAGGGTATTGACTACTCTGAGACCTTTGCTCCTGTCGCCAAGATGAACTCTATACGCCTTGTACTTTCACTTGCAGCTTCACAGGGATGGACATTGTTTCAGATGGATGTGAAGAGTGCTTTCTTGCATAGAGACCTACATGAGGAGATCTATATGGAGCAGCCTCAGGGATTTGTGCAGGACACTTCTTTGGTTTGCAGACTTTGACATTCATTATATGGTCTCAAACAAGCCCCTCAGGCTTGGTATGAGAAGATGGACTCTTTCTTGCTTTCCTCTCACTTCACACGCTATCATTCCGATCACACAGTGTATATTCAGCGTCAGGAGGGTGATCTTTTGATTCTTGTGCTATATGTAGATGATCTCATCCTTACAAGTAGCTCATCCTCCATGATTCAGAGTGTTCAGAGAGCTTTGATGGAGCAGTTTGAGATGACAGATCTTGGTCTCTTGCACTTCTTTTTGGGTCTTCAGGTTATTCAGTCTTCGGATGGGATTTCCATATTTCAGGAGAAGTATGCTCTTGATATGCTTCAACGATTTGGCATGCTTGATTGCAAGTCTGCCCCCACTCCATTTCAGTCAGGTGTTGTTTTGTCTTCCACTTGCTCTACTCCTTCAAGAGGACTTCACTTTTATACAGCTTGGTTGGCGCTTGTTGTACCGAATACATTCGCCTCGGATCTTTCCTTTGCGTTGGCCTTGTCTCTGCTCTCCCATGACCCTCATGAGAGCCATTGGCAAGTAGCCAAATGTATTTTGAGGTACATTCGAGGCACCACTCATTATGGCATTCACTACACTTCAGGATCCCCTCACATCATTGGCTTCACTGACTCCGATTGGGCTGGTGATTTCAATGATCAAAAGTCTACTGGGTTTGTTTTGCCTTGGTTCCGTCCTATCACATGGTCTTGCAAGAAGCAGCTTTGCTATTGCATTATCATCTACAGAGGTTGAGTACTGTGCAATAGTATTAGCCAATCAGGAGGTTTTATGGCTTCAGCAGTTGATGACAGAGTTTGGGTTTCATCCAGATAGTCCCACTATTCTTTGGTGTGACAATCAGAGTGCTATCTCACATTTCTAAACCTGCTGGAGCATCAATGACAAAGCACATTGAAATCCACATGCACTTCATCGCTTGATTCAGATGGTTCTCTCCATCTTGGAGCACATTCACAGAGGAGCAGTTGTAGACATCTTCAATGTCCCTTTGGCATCTCCTCAAGGCTTATCTTCACTAAGTGGCCCATGTTTGGGGTGAAGGAAGTTGTCCCTTGAGGGGCCCCTGAGGCCTCCTTCAGTTTCCTTTTCAAAGATGTTTCTTATCTCTTTTTGGAGAGGAGTTTTTTCCCACTGGGTTTTCTCCTTTACTCCGCTTTATAGAGATTTTCTTGTATTCGGGTACCTGATCAGGCCATGTTGCCGGGACCCTCTGTTGCATTGTAGTTCCTTTGCTTTCTTTTGCATTGTTTGTAGCTGCATTGTAGCTCATCTTAAGGGGGGGTGTTAGAGTAAAGTAATTAATTAACTTTACTCTCCTCTTAAGATTTTACTTTATGCATATATTAGTCATTTAATAATTAATATTTAATTATTAAATGCTCTCACCTTAGGGTTAGGTTTTCCTTTCGGTGTTGATCTCCTTTATAAGGATTGATCTCTTGTATTTTATCTAATTCTTGATTCATTTTTTTCTCTGATAATAGATCTTGCACCTTGTCAGAGCCAAAACCCTTGTTCTTCGTTCTCTCTCTTTCTCTGTGATAGGTTTCTTGCATGCAGGTTCTTTGGGTTCTGTGGATTTGTATTTCTCAAATCCTACAGATAGAGATAAGTGATAGAGAGAGGGAGAGAGATAGAGATAGGGGGAGAGATAGAGTTAGAGATAGGGAGGGAGAAACATGGTGTGTGTGAGTGAGAGAGATATATAGAGATAGAGATAGGGAAGAGGAAATAAGGAGTGTGCATGTGTGAGTGAGAGATATGGAGATATAGATAGAGAGGGAAAGATATATAAATAAATATAGAGGAAGAGAGAGGGGAAGAGGAATAGAGATAGGATAGAGAAGTAGAGAGATATAGAAAGAGGGAGTGATAGGGATAGAGGGAGAGATAGAGAGAGAAAGATACATATATTGGGAAAGATAGGGGGAAGAGAGAGATGTAGGAATAGGTAAGGAGATAGAGATATGTGAGAGAGAGGAAGATGGAGATGGATATCTAGAGATGGGGATTAATATATAGAGAGGGAGAGAGAGAGGAGATGGAAAGAGAGAAGAAGAGGGAGGTGAAGAAATAGAAATAGAAAGAGGGAGAGACAAAGAAAGAGAGAATGGAGGGAGAGATGGAGGGATAGAAAAATAGAAATCTATGAAGTGATATATATAGAGAGGTAGAGGGAGATAAAGAGAAATAGGTGGGAGACAAATAGGGTTATCAAAAGAGAGTAAGGGAGAGAGATAAGGAAAGGGAAAGAGAGGAAAATAGAGAAAGAAGGGAAGACAAATATAGAGAGAAATAGGGAAGAGAGAGATTGAGAGATAATGAGAAACATAGAGATAGTGAGGGAGACAAAGATATAAAGAGCTCTCTATTTTATTTCCAACTCTCTCTCTCTCTCTCTCTATATATATATATATATATATCCCTATCTCTAACTCTCTCTATGTATATCTCTTCCTTTCTCTTTTTTCTCTATTTGCCTCTCTCTATATCTTATCTCTATCTCCCTCTCCCTTCTCTCTTCCTCTCTCTTTTCTCTCTATCTATTTTCCTCCTTAAGTATGCAATGGGTACACTAAATAGGTCTTAAAGGTGAATATCATATCCTTAATCAAATGGCATGCTACGCATAATTCTCTAGGGACATGTGCTATCCTTGGATTGACATGGTACAAAATGACTAATCAAAAGTTAGTTTATCTCTCTCTCTCTCTAATTTTTAATTTAGATTTTATGTTTGATTTAAATTTTAAGTTTTAAATTTATTTTATTAAATATATTAAAACAAAAATTAAAAATATAATTATTTGACAATAATTAAAATTTTAATAACACAATTAATTTTAAATAGAAATTATATTTTTAATAAAACAATTAATTACAAATTAAATTAATTCTAATAACTATCAATTTTTTTTGTAATTTCATAACAAGACATAAATAATGAAAATAAATGTAAAACTTAAGTCTAAATTAAAAATTAAAATAGAATAAACTAAATAAAAAGTCAAAATATATCAAAATGCAAATATTAATAAAAATATTTTTTAAAAAAATTAATAATAAACATAAACTTATTAAGTTAATAAATAATTAAATAAAAATACAGAAAGTTATTAGAATTTTTCAATAGTGGCATGGTGTGATGGTTAAGTTGTTGTGATGTTGTTCTTGCCATCAAGGTTCAAACCCCAAATTGGGGTGTAAGTGTTGAGTATTTATGATGGGGATGAGGTCCCTTGGTTGTGACCTCACCAGTTCATAGCTCCAGGCCAAAAGCGTTTACCCCTTTAAAAAAAAAGTTATTAGAATTTAAATATTAATAAAATATAATTCTATTTTTCATTTCAATCTTATCAACTTCTTTTCTTTTATTTGTTTTTAAAACAAAAAGCCTACTTTTAAATTGTTCAATCATTTTAAAAATAAAAATAGAGAATGACAAAAAAATACATAGTGTTGAAATTAATTGCATCGTCTTGCATCCTTCTCCTCAGTTCTCAACCATTGATTTCAAAAAGTAGGTCATCCATTTCATATAGGGAATTCCTTAGGCATAATTAATTCCCCATTTGAATAGAGGCGAGCTGACTTCCACACTCAACGGTGCAAATCATTTGAATATGATGCAAGACAATTGAAACATTTATTTTCGTCGATCATTTTTCAGCAATTTTATTTTGTTTTTCAATTCATTCTTTTATCTCCTTCCATTACATCCACAAACACATCTGTTTGAAGAAATGCAACTAAATGCAATAGCATGCTTTCCGCCACCATTTTCCCGATTGCAAGCAGCCGAAGCACTTAAATATTTTTATAGCTTTGGAGATGACCCCAAATGCATAGTTTGAGGCAACATATTTCTTTGTTGAAATTATATTTTGAAGACAATATATTTTTTAAAATTTTGAAACATGTAACAAGCAAAATTTTAACAAAACATAAATAATGTCAAGTTAGGTTTTATGCAGTGTTCCTTGGGGATGCGTCCCCCCCCAAAATTCTTGACAAACCCGAGACGAGGATGTTTCTAAGACGCAAGGACGCCTGGGAAACATCCCCCCTGTTGTCCCCCCATTTCTCCATTGTCCCCTAAACATTTCTCCTTCCAAGGGGACATTTCTTGCCAAAAGGGGACTTCCAAGCGTCTGCGAGACTCCCAAACATCTCTAAGACTCTAAGGAAACTCCTAGGCGTCAACCACAAAAATGCATAAAAATATATATTTTTTTAAAATCTAAAAAATAAAAGTGAAAACTATTAAAACTTAAAAGTTCTAAGTTAAATTTATTATTATTTTTATTTTGTTTTCATTTACCTTTACCTGTGTGTGAGAGTTGACAATCTAAGACAAAATGCATGTTCGTTAATAATTTAATTAAAACTATTCATAATAACTAAGCATTGAAATACAACATGGTTCAAGTTTCCATGATTCTTTCAAATTTCAAGTACTATATGTATTTCAGCATTGCTCCCCTGTTGCCCCCTATCG
The DNA here is from genome assembly GCA_007258455.2 of Sequoia sempervirens. NCBI lineage: Eukaryota > Viridiplantae > Streptophyta > Pinopsida > Cupressales > Cupressaceae > Sequoia > Sequoia sempervirens. Next base: position 7,567 of record VDFB02196093.1, on the reverse strand, counting down.
TCGTCCCCTCGCTATCCCCCTGCTGACCCCAAACTTCAACCCCCTGCCATCCCCTCATCCCCGTCCCCGAAACTCGGTGGAATAGTGGTTTTATGTGATGTGGCAAACCTGCCTTATTAGTTGCTGCCATGGAACTATAACCGATGGGGCAATTTGTAATTGGTGATTAAATTGTCTAGTTCAAAACAATCAAAAACATGAAAATATTGTTAAAAAAATTGCTTTAAAGTTTCGAATAATTTAATGATTCAAATTGATCATTTTTTAAACATAATAAGATAATAAATGTTTTTTTCTTTGTCATCATTAGACAAATTATTCTTCTCTAAAAAAAGGAGGCAAAAAAACCTACAATAAGAATAAATTGAGTGACATTTGACTTCAATTTTACAAGTTTTTCTGGTATTATTGAGAGCAGTTTCTTCCTCAAATAAAATGCACACTTTTTTTCTATGAAATCTTGTATATCACCTAAAATATTATGAGGGTGTTGAAATTAGCATTGATTTTTTTTTTTCCCAAAAAAGCTCCATTCTAAATTCTAGGAAACCTCTCTTTAATGGAATATTTTACATTCCTGTTAAATAATTAAAATATTAATACTTTTTTACTTTATAAATATTTTGGAGAACATAATTTATAATAAGATTATTCTTATATTTTGAAAAGTTATTTTGACCCTATAATTATATAACTTTGATGTTTTATTTTATTTTTCTTGTATTTTTAAATTAAAAAATTAAAAAATAATTTAAATTAATTAAATTTATAATACATATGTTACTAAATTTATTGTTTAGATTTTAATGTTTATCTAATCAAATTTGCTAATAATTAATTTAAATTTGTTAACACAATTTTTGACATTTTATCTTAAATTTCACAATGATTTACATTGTAGTCATATGATTTCCACATACCATAATGTTAAAGCAAGAGATTTTTGGATTTAACTCTAAGTTTCTTTTTTTTTAATGTTAAAAAAACTCACACAATCAAATCCATAAATCTCTTGCTTTAATGATTTACATGTCAGATATTAATAATATAATATTTCTAAAATAAGTGACAAATAAATCTATAATTTTTTAAAATTAAATTTGCCAAAATATTACATAGTGATTTTACAAAAGTTCAAAATCAATAGTTACATGCACAAATAAGATAAATATATTAAAGAGTAAAATAAACAATATAGATGTCATGATGGAGGGCGCTAACGGTCAACTAAGGCGCTCAACAGAGGCTAAGGTTTCACCTAGGCCAAATGCTTTTGTCAGGGCTTCCCCAAGAGAGATCAATGGTTTGTGGAGTAGCAGTTGTTGCATCAGGGAGAAGAGTGACCTGGGTGCAGAAGGCGGGTTGAAATTTTTTGGACAGAACAAGGGAACGGTTCATGTGGAAAGCAGTGTCACCTCTACACAGTGCGGCCAGATTCCTAATATGAGCCTTGAGGATGGGTTTTTACAGGCAACACTTGGTGGTTCTTGGCCCAATGGAGACAAAATAGATAATAGGAACTCACAAAAAGAGAAGGAAGTGAAGAAAATAGGGCCTGACAAAGATGACCATGGTGCAGATGGGGTAGACGTACCTATGAATCGTAACCAGATGATAGTGGCTCTTGTTGTGCATGTCTCAAGAGGCGGGGGTTTTGCCAGGGGGTCCACTGCAACTTTGACTAGGGGAACTAGACCTTCTCAATCAGTGAAACTGCCAAACAAAGTTTCATTAGAAAGGGGCGGAAGAGATGTTGGATTGCTTCTGACATCCAAATCAATCACAATGGAGCTCGATGAAGAGCTTAAGCAAGAAGTAATTTTTAACAAAATAGTCTTTTCTGGGCTGGGTCTGATAGGAAGATTTAGGGGTTTTTAGTCAAGCTTGATGGAACTCCACCAGTGGCAAGATGTTATTAAAGGGTATGTCCAAATCTATCTCATGGCTAAAGGCTTTTTCATTGTCGTTTTTGAAAAGGAGAAGGATAGAACTAAGATCCTCAGTGACTACCACTAGGAATGGGAAGAAAAATATCCACTGATGTTAAAGCCATGGCATCCAACTTTCAATCCAATCACTGAGGTGTTTGAGAAGGTTCTTATCTAGGTGAGACTTCCCTACCTTCCCTTACAATTTTGGTTTGATTCCTGTTTAGAGGCTATAGGGAATTTTTTAGGAAGTTTTTTAATGGTGGATGATGAGTCTTCAAACCTTCTACATTCAACCTTTGCTCGGATTTTAGTAGAAATGGACGTGTCAAAAGCACTTCCGGAGGAGATATGTTTAAAGAATTCGAAAGGATGTTGGGTGCAACTATTGGATTACAAAGGGATACCCTTTAGGTGCAAAGTTTGTTTCAAAATCGGACATTTGGCTGCTCAATGTGCCAAAAAAGAGCAACTAAATCTGCTTTCTGGTGGAAAGGTGTTGAAACTCAACACTATACGGTGGAGAAAAAGTTTGAAAATCAAATGAACCCTTAGGAGAAGAGCAGGGAGGAAAGGGGTCAGGAAGGGAAGGAGTTGGTGGAAGAAGATAGAAGGGTGGTTCAGCAACAGAATAGGGATGTCCTGGCACAAGAAGGGAATCTGATTGCAAATAGAGACAATGATGTCTACATTGGAAGGGAAATAGAGGTAAATCCCAAAAATTGGGTTGCGACACCAGAATGTCGAGAGAAAAAGGGGGTGTGTGCAAGAAGTTGAGTCCACTTTTTGGCCAAAAAGTGGAAGTGTTTTCCCTGATTTTCAGTATTTGACACATTTTACCTTAAAATTTGAAGCACTTAGAGATGAAATCTTTAAAAAGTTACTAATCATAAAATGTAGTGCTTGGAGTCTAGTTTCCAAATATGTAATTTATTTCAATACCCATATTATACAAATTGAGTTTTAATAGGCATTTCTAAAAACCACTGTTTAAAAGTCATTTTTTTTTACCATACCATGCACGTGTACGACATCCATATTTTGACTTAAATTATTGTATTTTTCTAAATCTTTTTGGGAAAATTTTTATGACTCACTGAAGCTTGCTCTTGATTTTTGTAATTTTTATTGAAGCTTTGTTAATTTTTATTAGGCAGATTTGTCGTTTTAAAAAATCGTCATGTATGACATGCATAAGATGACCTAAACTTATCATTTTTTGATTTTTTTTTTCAAATTGAAAATAATTTTCTAAAGTTTGCTCTCGTGCAATCCGTTTGTCAAAATGTTATGTTGATCAAAAGTTATTAAAACAGTAAAAAACTCTGATATTTAAAGTTTATGGACCAATTTTATTAGAAATTAATTGAAAAATAGAAAAAATAATTCAATTGCAAAAAAATTACATATTTAGAATCTACATTGTTTCATCTAAAATGGGTTTTAATTTCGTCAGAAAATTTTGCAAAAAAGGTCATTAGCCATATGTCCAAAGTCGGTATTTTTCTTTGACATTGTTAGGGCCTTCAACTTGCAGGTCAAACCAGGTTGAAGGCCTAGGTTCTGACTTCCAATGCTTTTCCCGAACCAAAAACCTTGGAAAACACCCGCCCACGATGCAAAACAAAATTCAAATTTAAAAAAATGGGATCCCGATTATAAAATGGGATCTCGTTCTCATCCAACAGCATTCTGACCATTGTAAATGGAACGGGATCCCGTTTCATAAACGAGATCCTGTTACCTTTACAACGGCTCTAACATTCAATGTCGGTGAACGGGATCCCGTTTATTTTATTTAAAAACATTGTGCAAAATTACTGTGAAGTCTGTAACTTTGCAACTTCATATGTACGGCCGAGAGCACTAAAAATGAATTATTTTTCATAAGTTATTGTATTTATAGGTGGTGAATTTGATTTTTGGTTGATTTTATCAAAGGGAGCATCATCTACACCATTTTTGAAGTGAAATTGTGTTATTTTTGTGCTTGTTTGGAGGAACAAAAGGTTTCAATTTGCAATATGGATTGAATTTTTCAAAGGAAGCATGAAGAAAACAATTTTTAAAGTGGAATTGTGGTAGTTTTCTACTTGTTTTTAGGAACACCTTGAGAGGAAGAATTTTGTTGTAATAGGTATTCAACTTCCAATTTGTATTGAATATTTTGAAGTATTTCACTATTAACATTCATTTGTGCTTGAAAATTTTATAATTATGGGAGATAAAACTCGTAATAAGAGAAGAAAGACATTGACTCCTCAAGAAGTTGAAGCAAATAGAGAAAAAGAGAGACAAAGACAAAGAGAAAGAAGAATGAGAATGAAATCAATGAATGATGGTGGAGCAACCAATTCAACAACTATTGAAGATTAAAACATTAAGGAGACCATGGTTGTAGATGAAGTTAATTTGCAAGGAGTCGATTTGGAGAAGAATATGATTATACAAACAAGTCCTACTATGTCTTCAAATCCCTCTTTGAATGTTAAGGAGAATGTTTCAATATGCACAAATCTAGGTATGTCTTCAAATCCACAAGTTAGTGAAATGGTAAATTTGTATGTAGAAGTTTTACAAGATGCTGGATATAATGATGTTGGACATAATATCATATTCTGTGATGGAAACCTTTATAGTCCTTGCTTTGGAAAACAAAAAGAAAAAAAAATCTTTTGTTGCAAATGAAAATAAAATGATCATTTTCTTTGAAAAATGAAAACAAAACCTATATTTTTATGAAAAACGAAATGAAAAACAAACCGCTTTGTTGATGAAAAATGAAAATGAGAACCGCTTTGTTAATGAAATGAAGATGAAAATGAAAAATGAAAACCGCTTTTGTTGATGAAAATGAAGATGAAAATGTAAATGAAAATAAAGATGAAAATGTAAAATGAAAATGAAGATGAAGATGAAAATGAAGGAAAATCTAGAATGTGATGTTGAATTTAATGAAAATATTTTTTAAAATTGGAAGTGGTGTTTTCGATAATCTTCCGGATCAAATTTCTTGAGGCAAATAAGAACACATGTAATAGAATATACACCAAATTATTTATCAGAAAAAAAATTGCATTTCAATGTCAACTAATGATGCAATTGATGAGAATGCAAAATGAGGAAAGTAATGAAAAGGTTAAGCTTTTATGTTAAACCAAAAAAAAAGATCAATCATTAAAACATGTTATGTCTATTGTTGCTAGTGCCATTCAATCTATTGGGAAAAATAGTCGATCTAAAGATAAAAACACAACAAGAAGAGCTATAACTACTGCTATAGTTAATAAAACAACTGGTAATAAAAGACAATGGTAAGCAATATTAGTGAAGTTTCTTAAAAATGCATCCTAAAACATTACTAAGAGCTGCAAAAGAAGAGAAAGTATAGAAAATGATCCTATCAACCAATGTTGGAGTTTTAGTGGACGACTATTGAGTTCTGATATGAAATTGAATGTTGAAATTAAATCATTGATAAAAAAATATTGGCATGATAATACTAGGTTTCATCTAATGCTAGAGATGTTTTAAAATTAAGGGTGGGTTCCAAAGTTCACAATCCACACCCAAAACACCTATTAGATACAACAAAACCTAATTTTATAGAAAATTTTGTAGCCATTCGTTACTTGGTAATATTAAAATAAGTCAAAGGTCTTTGAAAATGTAAAACCCCGGTATGTAAAAATTAATAAGCAAATCTAATATCTTGTTGTTGTAAAATACATGTTCAATTTCATTATTTTTATGATGTTTTTCGATATATATGTTGTACCTTGCATTCTAACATGATTATACAAGATTGTGGTATTGATATGCCACCTAAAGCAATAAGAGAGTTTATTTCAGGTTTATTTTGTGAAAAATCTAATGATAGATTATTTTATTTAAGTTCTTGTATTTCTCGACAATGCATTAACTACGGAAATCTTTCATTTTTAAGAAATTGTTTGCATGAAAGTGTTGATCATGATTTTGGACAACAATTAGTAGATGTCAAAATATTTAGGAATGTTCACTATTCTTTAAAAGATGGAAAAATAGGAAAGCGTTGTGATTTAGTTACATAAAAAGTTAGTGTGCATACATTTATGAGTGAATTTAATAATAAAATTGTACCAAAATATGTTATGCACTCAACATGCTCTCGATGTATTTGATGGCCAATTTCACAGATGTAGAAACACATTTCCAATTGGTACTATACTTTCGCTGGTCGATTTTAAGGAGAATACTCGGCCCCAAGAAGAGGAAATTCAATCTCAATATTATAATTCTGTGCAAGTAGCTATGTTTGTCCATATTGTTTATAGACATGCATGATAAAGCAATCGAGGATGATAGAAAAGTTTTGAGAGAGTATCATTTCTATTTGATTGACAACCAGTTACACTTGTCAAAGTTTGTTCAATACTGTTTCAATATATTTTATACAAATTCATGAGACAGAGGAATCCAAATGAAAGAACACCTCATATGGTCAGATAATTGTAGGGGGCAGTTCAAGAATGCTCGAATGTCCTATTGGTTAAGTAGGGTTCACAAGGAACTTAATGTCCAACATATATGGAGTTTTTTTGAAGCTGGGAATGGTAAAGGAGAACATGATGGAGCCGGGTGCATGTGTCAAAAGAATTCTCATAGAGAACAATTAAAATTGAGGATTCAAGAAATTTAAAATGCATATGATTGTGGATTGGTGTAATAGAAGTTTATCTCGCACTGCCCGAAAGTGATTACTCTGGCTACCATCGACTTTGGTTGGTGGAAGAAAACATTGTATCTAGAGTTGATTAGAGACAATTAGTGGATCTACTAAATGGCATTCATTTAGGAGTGCGACAGCAAGCACATGGACTATTTGGATAAGGGAGTTTGCATGTTTTTGCCATTTTTGTATCTCAGGAGATTGGGAAGCTTGTGAAAATACAAAATGGGTTGAACAGTGGAAGCAAAGATCGTTGACACCTGTAGAAGCACATAATCAATATGAAAGAACTATTGAAGAAAATGATCAATTGTTTGCATCTAAAGATTATGATCGTGTTTCAGACCTTGTACAAGAAGGTAATTTTAATTTAATTTATTTCATTTTATTTTGCTTTATTAAGTTATTTTTTAATACTAAATTAGTTAAATGGATATGCACAAGTTATTAAATCGAATTTTGTTGGCAGGACATGTGTATGCAGTTATTGCACCTGAGGGGAATGAAGAGCAAACATAATATTGGTTGGCTCGTTGTGTGGAAACTAAACATAAGTTGTTAACACCTCAAGAAGATGATGATGGCTTTCATTATCCAACAGGTACGGTGATCCCCTTAAGACACCTCCTTAAGCAAATTTTGATAACAAGTTTTAGATCCCCTTAAGCAATTTTTTAGAACAAGTCTTTGATCCCCTTAAATAAATTTTGAGAAGTTATTTGATGGTGGATTTTGAACATGTTTTCCAATAGGATCGGTGGTGGTTGTTGGCACTTGGCTACGAAAATACTTGAGAAGAAAGAATGGTCTACCTGCATTCGAAGACTATGAAACACATAAAAGATTATGCATTATTCACATTTGGTGGTGGCAACAAATATAAAACTAGAGCGCTATCGTGGAAGACCTTCAAAAAAATTACTATGGT
>VDFB02196092.1:0-16955 GCA_007258455.2 Sequoia sempervirens | reverse complement strand
TTATCAAGAAAAAATCAATTATAAATTTACTTATTATTGATAAATTTACTTACCAATCTATTTTAACCATCAAGAAAAAATTAATCATTAGTGATTGCAACATTATTGGCACATCTTTTAAACTACAAATAAACATTGAAAACACATTTATTTTTTAGTTCCTGCCAAGGGAACTATGCGACCCCTTTTCCAAACTAATATAAATATGAAGTAAATAGTGGGAATTAAAAAGAGATTATTACCAATAGTGCGAATAAATATAGAGGTGGAGATAAATACCGTGAGTGAAAAAAAGTAAGTTATTTTTATTTTCATTTTGTCTAAAAATATTTCTATACATTATAATACTTTTTTAGATTTTTTTCAATTATAAATAAGAAAGTAGTTTAATATAAAATTTAAATGTATTATTAATTTTTTAGGGTAAAAGGTAATTTCATTATAAACATTTTAATGTTTACATTATAATGTTTGTTTTATTATAAGTAAATAATTTTTTAATAAAATATCTATTATAAGAAAGTAAATATTTTTTTAGTTTTATTTTTTTAGGGTAAAAAAGTAATTCTATTATAATGTTTTTCAATTACAAATAAGAAATTAATTTAATATAAAATATAAATGTATTATTAATTGTTTTTAGTTTTATTCTTTTAGGGTAAAAAAGTTAATTTAATTAAAATGTTTTTAATATATGTTTTGGTCATAACTTTTCAAACTAATATAAATAGGAAGTAAATAGTGGGAATTAAAAAGAGATTATTACCAGTGAATAGTGCAAATAAATAGAGAGGTGGAGATAAATACCATGAGTGAAAAAAGTAAGTTATTTCTATTTTCATTTTGTCTAAAAATATTTGTATGCATTATAATACTTTTTTAGATTTATTTATTAGATTTTTTTTCAATTATAAATAAGAAAGTAATTTAATATAAAATTTAAATGTATTATTAATTTTTTTAGTGTAAAAGGTAATTTAATTATAAACATTTTAATGCTTACATTATAATATTTGTTTTATTATAAGTAAATAATTTTTTAATAAAATATCTATTATAAGAAAGTAAATATTTTTTTAGTTTTATTTTTTTAGGGTAAAAAAGTAATTCTATTATAATGCTTTTTTAATTACAAATAAGAAAGTAATTTAATATAAAATATAAATGTATTGTTAATTGTTTTTTAGTTTTATTCTTTTAGGGTAAAAAAGTTAATTTCATTAAAATGTTTTTAAAATATTTTTAATGCTTGCATTATAATATTTTTCTATAAGCAAGTAAATAGTTTTTTAATAATATATTTATATCACATACAAAAACAAGCAAATAGTGTAATGGATTAATAGATTTGATTTGTAATTGAAGGGTTATGGGTTCAACTCTCATTGTGGGTTTAAAAATTAATACATTTTTTTATTAATTTATTTATTACTAATTTTATTGAAAAAGTTATTAATTAAAGATATCAAGTTTCCACAATCCATCAAGTAGTGCTAAAATTTCTGGATTTGATTGTGTTTTGGTTTTTCACATCGACATTTCGAATCATACTACATGATCCATCATCAGGATGAAAGAGAGCTGGAGGAGAAGAAAATCCAAAACAAAAACCAAAACACAATCAAATCCAGAAATTTTAGCACTAAGTTATTAATTAACAAAATTGTAATCATAAAAAATCAAAATAAACATGTAGTGCAATGGATTAGTGTATTTTGTTTATAATTGTAAGGTTGTGGGTTCAACTATCATTTGGATTCAAAAGTTAATATATTTTTCAATTAAAAGTGAATATTACTATGAAATGGTACGTGTAGAAAATAAACAAATATCACTACTTTAAAAATAATAATAGCCAAGGCAATATGTAATTATGTTTTCTTAACAATGTCCTTTTATATTGTATTTGGTTGGTAAAATTATTTATATACCTATGAACCATTAAGTATCTTTACAAATTCTTAACAATTTTATAGATTTATTAATTTATATTAAAATTTGTAGGATGCCTCATCGTCCAAGGACAAGTTTTCAAAATGAAGAGCAACGAAGAGAGCATCAAAGAGAATACGCTCGAAATTATATGAGACAACAACGTGAACAAATGGCTAATGCACAAAGAGAGGAAGCAAGGAGTTTTACAACTGAAGAGTAACAAATAGAACAAAGGAGAGAATATGCTCAGAACTATATGAGACAACGACATGAACAAATGAATGATGTACAAAGACAAGAAGAAAGGATTCGTCAAAACCAAAATGATAGAGAAAGAAGCCTTAAACATAGGGTAGATATGACAACAGAAGAGATTGAAGCATAAATGAGACAACATGCAGATAAAATGATAACACATTGTTCACAAATTCAAAGAGCTATGCATTTTGATCAATTGAATGAGATAGAAAGACAACAAATACAAGTGCGCAATCGTGAATCAGTTAAAATACATCATCAATCTCATGGGAATGTTGAAGTTAGTTTTGAAGGGGTGAATTCTATTACAATAGATCGTGTGCTACAAACACCAAATGATAGAATTCAAAATGTAATGAATGTTGATAATAGAAGAGATCAAGAAGTAATTAATAATAATACAACTACTGAGATTGATTTGAAAAGTCTACAAATGATATTTCAACATGGACTAGATAAACTTTCTACACCAAGTATGTGTTATATTTGTGAAGAGAGTTATCCTGCAATGAAGGTTGTATGGGTACTTGAGGGCCCTATTTGGAATCAATATCAACAAGAGAGTAATGAACATCAATTTTCAGCATTAAAAAATATGGATCCTTGTCCACAACCATCATAACTTGCAAATTTAACACAAATAGAGGAAATGTTGATAGCAAGTGTCAACCCAACACTTCAAGTAACACATGCAACTGGAGGGAAATACAAATATAAAGGACATACCATAAGTTTTCCACAAGAAGTGAGAGAAATAGCTAAAATTTTACCACATGAATAAAAGATTTACCAGTCATTTTGTTCAAAAAAAGGATTAGCATGGAACAACTTATAATTTTATAGTTAATAGAGAAAGGGTATATAGAGCACTTAAATATAAAATAGAACATGATAGGTTCTATAAAGATGTTCAAATTGATGAAAATGTGCTTACTGAACTTACATGTAATTCAGATAAAAAAAAATTTGACCAACAAAATTCTATTTATATGGAGTTTGATTCAAATGCAAATGAGTATGTTTCAAAGGATGCAAGGGTCATGTTAACATCTAATTTATGGATAGAAGAAGGTCTTGTGAATGGAGCTTTAGGATACATAAAAAATATCATATACAAAACTGGATGTGGCCCACCAGATCCACCTACATATGTTATGGTTGAATTTGATAATTACTCTGGAATTCCTTTTGAAGATGCATCTCCAAATTTAATTCCAATTTCACCAATACAAAGGGGCCGCACACGTCAATTTCCCCTATGATTGGCTTGGGCACTAATGATCCACAAATCACAAGGATTAACTCTTTCCAAGGCAACAATTGATATAGGACCAAGAGAAAGGGAATGATTAACATTTGTTGGTATATCACATGTTAAGTCTTTGGATGGAATTAGAATCTCACCACCATTTACATATGATCATTATGAAAAAATGAAGACAGGAAAGCAACTCGCCAAAAGAAAAGCAAAGGAAGAAAGACTAAAATCTTTGGAAACATAACATTTTTATGTGATGTATATATTTTTTGAGTGAATTCTTCTATTAATATTGATATTAAATTTTTGGTATAAAAGATGAATTGTCTCATTCATTACGAATTCCTATTGTACACATCTCTTTGTGCATTTGAATAAATATGATATGAATCACGATTTGTAAAGTATTATAATTCTTTATTTAAAATAAAATATGTGATAAACTATTATTTTACATTGTGTGTTGCAGATGCTACTAGCTTATCTATCTTAATATATTAATCTATATATTATACGCCGAGAGATATCATTTTTGAGGCGTATTATTTTCGCTTTTTTCTTTTTGAATTTAAAAAATACGCTTCGAAAATGATATCTCTCGGCATATAATATATAGATTAATATATTAAGATAAGCTAGTTAGTTCCAGCGAGGGAACTATAGGCACCACCAAATCTTAACTAGTTATTAATAATTCTCTTTTTAACCAATGAGATCTGAAGCATTTTTTCTATATTTCAAAATTCAATTCTCTTCAATCTAATTGGAAGACAAATTTCACCCGATATAAGCGATTAATGTGCTTCCATTACTTCCATTTCGAATCTTAACTAATTTTTAGGAGTTTTATTAAACTTAGGTTGTTTATTTCCAATAATTCAATGAGGTAAACCATACTAACTATTTTGAAAATTAAATTACACTATAACGATAAATTACTTTTTATTAAATTACACTATAAAAATAAATTACTTTTCATTAAATTACTTACTAATTACCCCTCACATTGGGTACGTAACATTTATTTACTATTTTCCTTTGCATTATTAAAATAATAATAATAATTAATAAAATTTATACTTTGAATAACAAATGCTAACTAATTAATCAATATAACATCAAAATTAAACTATTTTTAATTATCTTTAATACTAAATTGATTTGTAGTATAAATTTAATTGAGCTAATTCTTTCAAAATATTAATACCAATTACTCAAAAAGATATTATAGATGATGACATTTAGCATAGTCAGAATCATCTTGGTAAACATTTTATATTATAATTCTTAAATAAATTAATACTAATCACCTCTTTGTCAAATTAATTCTAAAACAACACTTATTAAAACATATATTTAAACTAACAAATTCCCCTTTTCAATTGCTTTGAAATGTCCAATCCTAATTACTAAGATACGTTTTGCAAAATAAATGAATTAAGACTAGAATAATTATTTAGAATAAATAATAATTACTTTTATAAAATATAATTTATTATTTTTGAAAATCAACTTTAAAATTAACAGTAATTACTTTTAAATCAAATTGAAATTAATATTAATAAATTAATCATTTAAATCAATCACAAATTCTATCTCTCTCAATCCTAGATGAGCATGTCACAAATGATGATGTGAAATAATGTACCCATGCCATTGTTCTCATTTGGAGTAAAAGATGGTTAATATATAGCAAATTAAGCCGGTATTGGCATGGTGTGTTGGTTTATAGGTGGCATTGTTGTGCTTTCTAGAAAGGTTCAAACCCCGTTGGGGTGGTATTGTTGAATGGTTGTATCCGGTTCATAGCTCCGGTCAAAAGCGTTTACCCCTTGAATAAAAAAATATATATAGCAAATTAAAACTATTGCTTCTACTTTTGTATGATCCTAGTACTAAAAGAGAATACCAATTAATTAGTCATGTTTCCTATGAAGAGGATTCAAGAATAACTTCATCAATTAATCCTCTACCTTGTGGTCTTGGTCTAATGAATATTGCAATGCTTTTGTCCACTACTCTACAATCAACAAAACGAGCATATGGGTTCAATTGAGATTTATGATGTTTGATCCAGGCCTTTTGCAATACACAACAAATACAAACAAAACTATTCTAAAACTTTATGGCAGGAACTTCGCTGCTCTGCAGCTCTTGTTATATTATAGCATTCATAACTTAAACCTTTTTATACACAATGTCAAGTTAACTATAAATTGTATAGAGTTTAGATTTGCTATATCTCTCATATATCAACATAGGTAAATTTGAAAATATTTTAAATTATATAATTTCAAAAAAAAATTGAATGAATTTATAGAAGATTATTTTTATTAAAGTGATAGAATCTAATCCCAATACTAACATTAATTATAAGTCTAACTATAACCCCAACCCTAAAACTAACACTAATTAACTTCAAACCTAACTCTAATTTTATATCCTACCCTAAACATAACTATGATTCTAAAACTAACATTAATGAAACCCTAATTGAACCATAACCCTAACCCTAATACTAACCCTTGCCCCAATTGAACCCTAACACTAACCCTAAGCTCTATCATAGAACCTTAATATTTACCCCCAACCCCAACCCTAATCCTAATTGAATCCTATACCTAATTTTAATTAAAGTCTAACCCTATTTGAACCTTAAACTTAATTGAACTCATGTTTAGGGTTAGGGTTCAATTAAGGTTAGGGTTGAATTATGGTTATGATTAGGGTCAAAATTCAAATAGGATTATGGTTGGAGTTTAATTAAGGCTGCTATTCACTTAGGGTTAAGGTTCAATTAGTATTCAATTTGGGTTAGGGATCAGTTAGGGTTATAATTCAATAAGGGTTTAATTAAGGCCAGGGTTAAGGTTAGTCTTAAATTAGGGCTAGAATTAAGCCAGGTTCAATTAAGGCAAGGGCTATTCATTTCTAGGCTAGGGTTCACCAGTTCTCTAGGTTTTGATAAATTAGGCTACAATTACGCTCAATTAGTGTTAGTTTAGGCCGTAATATGAGTTCAACGTGTTAGGTTCAAGGCTGAATTAGTGTTTAGAGTTAGGGTTGCACAATAAAATTTTCCATAATGATATGGAAAGGCATTCAATTGATTCATACAAATGCATACCGCAACATACTCAAGAATTCTCTAGAACTAAAGTTATAACAACAAATACAATCCTTAGCTTAAATCATTTGTTCTTGTTAGGGTTGGGATACAATTTAATGGGGTCCAACCTGGAATTTTAGGAAATAAAACCCCTCACAGAGGAAATAAAGCATTAAAATCAAAGTTAAGCTCTTTAATTTTAATCCCGTGACGTAAGCCTAAGCCATTAAATTCAGTGGTCATGTTGCCGACGGCTTAGCCAAATCCTTTCATTAAATACTAACCGTGCAATGTGTAGGTTTTCTAGATTCGAAGATATGGGAGAAGATCTCGATCATACCCCGCCAACTCGCAGACCTAAGGTGTCGCCTTGTTATTTGGCGCGAGGTCAGCAAAAGGCTGATGTGTGTCCTGTATGGAATGTGGGGCCCAATCTCCACTCTTCAGCTCATAACCCGTGGTGAAGCATTAATGAATTATTCCTTGCTTGAGTCGATCAAAAGCTAATGTAAATCTCTGTTGTTCTAGCTGGCAAGAGGAAGATGAAGGTTGGTGAAGCATTAATGAATTATTCCTTGCTTGTGTAGACACGTCGATCTCAATCTGTGTGAAGATGTTATTGTTGGCAATCATGAAGGGTGATCTTTGGATTCTCATGTAGCTCTAGTTAAACGGTGACAATACATACGCCGCCAAATTGCTATGTTTGCACATGCATTTTTACTAAGCATTGATGAAGGTAGCCATTACCTCGCACAATAAATAGAAGAGGAATTAACTACTAATAGTGTCATTCTTGTAGCGCTTAAGAGCACTTTGTGGGTTCACCAACCAAGTTTGAGTGCTTGTCCGAGAAGAGAAAATGAGTAAATCGCTAGCGAGTAACCGCTCGCTTGAGCTCACAAAAGCTCAAAGGTCCTCCGCTATTCGGTGTTTGTTGAAGAAAAGACGTTGGGACTGGTAACCTTCTACTGCTTTGGTTGCAGTAGAAGGTTGCAATTCGAGGACATTGCTGCTCAACTGGTAGATGACAAAGGCAAGCAGTCGGTGTGCTCTGGATGCGGCCAACACTCGCCCATTGACCTTATGAGCAACACTTCTGATGATGTAACCGAGACCGACTTAGACTACTATTGGTATTTAATTTGCTTCAATCATAGTCTGCCCTCTGATGAGGAAATGATATGTGTGGGCATATCAACTGTTAAACCCCAAGCAGGCGGACTAGAACCATATTGGGCAAGGACAAGAAAGAAGACGAGGCTGAGAGTCTACCATATTGAGCAACAAGTAGAAGCTGGCGTGTATACTAGGGTCGGAGTGTTGGGAGTCTACCGTATTGGGAAACAACTAGAAGCGGGCGTGTATACCAGGGTCAGAGTGTTGGTAAGGGAATGGTGGCGGGTAAATAAGAAGTTGTTGTTGTGCCTTCGTGGCAATTTGGTTTCCTGGCATTTTTGTGTGGATAGCGAACAGGGGGTTTTGATGACAATTTTTGTTCCCTTTTCTTTTAGATTTCCCCAGTTCATGCACCAGGATTTTGATGACAATTTGTGTTCCCTTTTCTTCTAGCTTTCCCCAGTTTGTGCGCCACCATGTTTTGTAGATTCAACATGTGGGAAGTTTTGAAAGGAAATTCAAATGCAAATGAGATTTTGTTCAAATTAACACCCCAGGCGGACCGACTCGAACCGTATTGGGCAACAACTAGAAGTGGGCGTGTATACGAGGGTCAAAGTGTTGGTAAGGGAATGGTGGCAGTATGAAGTTGTTGTGGTGCCTTCGCGGCAATTTGGTTGCCTAGATTTTTTGCGTTGATAGCGACAAGGGGATTTTGATGACAATTTGTGTTCCCCTATTCTTTTACGCTACCCCAGTCCATGCACTATAAATGTTTTGCAGATTCAACGTGTGGGAAGTTTTGAAATGAAATTCAAATGCAATGGAGATTTTGTTCAAATGAGAATTTGTGGTGAAATTACATTTGAGCCTAAAGCTTGTTGCTCCCTTGTCATATAAAAGGGAATTCAAGGCTCATTTGTAGGGAGAGAACTTATGAAAGCTCTAGCTAGGTTTTGAGTTGAATATATGGTAGAATCACCTCGGATGAGGAAGTGATATCTCGCAGCCATTGGTCGCTAAAACCTCAAGCTGACAAAAATAGAATAGATAGCCTCTATTTTGAGTTTTGGATGAATATATGCAAATTAATCTTAATTTGTATGTAGATATGACTTATAAGCATGAATAAATGTATAATTCTAATATATTTTCTCCTTATGTGGATTTGAGTGAATTTTTGAATGAAATGTTAATGAAGTTGTCATTCTTCTTTTGAGAATTTGTTCAATTGTGTGTCTATGATTTTGCTTTGATTCAAGAAAATCAATTCAATGCTTAAATGGAGTCATAAGTTTACAATTATTTACAAAGGATTCGATAAGTAGTAATATATCAGAGAATTGAGCTCCATAATGCAAGGTATTATATGAGGGCCGGGCTTAACCGGCACACTCTAAGGGTACACTCCCTTAGATGTCTAGAACCATGTGGGGCCCTCTTAACCCAACCTCTCTCTCATTTCTATAGCATTTCTTTAACCGCACCATTTCAAATCTATGTTTCTGTAGTACTCCACCGTTGCAGTTTACACTTGGCATTCTCGTTCCCGTTCTCCTTCCATAGCTGTTCACGTTTTCCGTTTGCACTTTACACATTTGCTCGGTCATTGGATTGGGGGATTTAGTGTTAATCCCACAATTCATTTCATTACATGAATTGTGGTGAGTGTTCCTTTTATATTACGAAGTATCAGTTCATTTTCTTTGTTAGGAAATAGAAAAGATTTATCTTTCTTATAACTTTAATAATAATTTTTATTTAAAGATTATATCTTATTTATAATATTTATTAATGTTAATTATATTTAATTGTTTATTTTAATGAAAAAATGTTTATTATGTTTTATTTAAAAATAATATTATTTTTATATTAGATGATTGATATTTAAATTAAATGAATTAAATGTGATGTTTTTTGAGATGTAGATTTTGATTATTTGAAGTCTTAAAAAGAGGTTTTGGACTTGATTTTATAAATTCTTTTTTTTTATATTGTAAGATGCGATTTGAACTTAAGACCTCTCAGAAGAGAGGCTTTGTAGCTTGCCGCTGTGTTGTGGGGTCATCCCCAATTTTATAAATGCTTTTAAATATGCGAATTAAGTGTTCTTTTCTTTGGTTCAAATATGTGTACAAAATAAAATCCTAAAAATTAATATTTGAAATTGATTATCTTTTAACATTTACACTTTTATTATGGATTGACAATGCCATAAACATCATTTTTAAAGCAAAGGCGGTAAGCCTATATATTTATATATTAATAATATAATAAGAGTGAATATACATAGTATTACAAAATCTACTAAATTGTGAGGCTTGTGTTATCTTCATTTAGATCCCTAGATAGTCATGAATAAATATCTCAAAGTATTGCTTTGGTTCATATCCATGTCTGAGAAACCAAACTAGTGTGCAAATATAAAACTATACCATAAGAATCAACTAGTAAATAATTGATGTTTAGAATTTACATGTGTTGATCTTCTAATATTTGAACCTCAATATAGATAGAAAGTGTTTAGTAACATTTTTAGGGAATATAGATTGAAAGTGTTTAGTAACATTTATAGGGAATGTGCTAAATTGTGAGGATTTTGTTCTCCTCAATTAGAGCCCTAACCAAACCAATTCAATGACATAGGAATAATGATTAGAGACATGATGATAAATTAGAGACATGATGATATATGTTATGAGAAAATGTTATTACATTTTTGTCAATGAAAATGTTCTTTTGATAAATCCTCATTGTCCTAATAATTTTTTATCATTTTAAATGCTTAAATGATTTTATTTAAGTAAAATACAACATGCAAATCAAGATAAACATGCATTAGGTAAGCTCACAATGATTAGTGGGAGGGTGCTGTCAAGATTTAAATTGAATTTAAATTTTAAATGTGTAGGGCTGATAATTACTACGTCAAGTTTGCACTAGTAGATCTTATGCAAGGTAGGGTAATGTCATGAGATTAATTCACACAAGAATATCCCACTTGTAGACTTGTTATTGAACAAAGGACAATCTATTCAAAGTTTACCAAAATAGTAATGAAAAAGGGCATGAAAATATATTTTTTCTCTAAGATTGATGTGCATGTGAACTTCATTATGGTGTATGTTGTGAAGTAAACAAGATATCAATGAGGAAACTATTTAAGTAATTTTAAATACTAAAAGATATATAGATTTACTTTAAAATATATATAGCTTCATAATTATATTCTTTCTTCCAATAGTAACTCCACCAAAAGCACATGGGCTAAAATTTAAAAAAAAATATGTAATGAATAACATATATCAAACATTTAAAATAAATATGAGAATTTTTTTGTTTAGTTGTGTTTTTGTATCAATTTATATATATACATATATTATTACTAAATTCTAGATAGATTCTTATTTTCTCAGTATTTGGAGATCATTATTTAGTTACTTTTTTTTCCCTCAATTTCCTTATATAATATTACACCTCTTTCAATATAAAAGAGTCCATATCTAATCACTTGCTCAACCTAGATTTCATAGGCTTTTCCAAATGACTTATATTTGTTAAACCTTTCAATCACACAATTATCAATACATAATATCTCTAAATCATCAAAAGCCAAAGATCCATCTAATGCATGTGTTAAAATATTTAAATTATTTTTAATATAAGAAGTTAATATTTGCTAAAAAAATTAATTGATAGGATCTTGCTAAAAAAATTCTTTGCTATCAATTGAAAAATAGGATTCCAATGTTACCAACTGAAGGTCCCTATTCTAGGTTGTGCAGAAAAAAGAGCTTTTGATGGAAGGAGATCAAAGAACTGCTTCAATAAGATTTTATCTCCATCTAATCTCAATTGCATGAGTCCTTCAATGAGGAGTTGGTGAGATTCAAGCATAATTTGAGAAATTTGTAAATTAAGAAGATTCATGGTTTAAAAGTTAGGGCTAAAATAAATTGGCTAAAAAATGGAGATAAAGGCTTTGATTTCTTCTTTAATTATATAAAGGAGAAAAATGCTAGAGAAGAAATTGGATCAATCTAGGTGAATAATCAACATATAAATGGTCTTTCTTTGGTTATAAATTAATTTCAATCTTTCTATAGTAAGGATGAGATTGTAAAGGATATTAGAATATATAAAAAAGGATAAATCTCCAAGTATAGATGGGCTTGCTACAATTTTATAAAAATAATTTAACTAGATTAGGGTTGGGGTTAAGGTTCAATTAGGATAAGAATTAGAGTTAGGGTTAGGATTAGAGTTCAACTATAGTTCAAAGTTAGGGTTATGGTACAATTAGGACTACTATTCAATAAGTGTTCCCTTATTGTTATGATTAGAGTTATGAATCGACAATTAGGGTTCAATTAATGTTCACTTAGGGTTTCTTTCTTGGGAAAAGTTTATTGTATGGTACATGTGTATTTTATAAAATGAATATGTCAAGAATTAGTTGTAGATAATACTACATGTGATTTTTCATATGGTATTAAATTGTAGATTAAAATTGATAATAGATTTCCTTCCTTCTTTTGCATTGTAAGCTACCATATTATATGGCCTTCAAATCCTATTCATATTTTGAGCTTTTCTAAACTATACAACACAACATCCAACAAATAAATTTGTTATGCATTTTTCCAAGCACAAATCCTTACAATTCTTAATGTGTTACTTAGGTTAATTGTTTATTGCAATAAATAAATACACACTAATATATATATTATGAATTTGAGGGAAAATATTAAAATATTTATATATATATAGAAAAATTTAAATGCAAGGGATTCAAGTACATACCTTTGCTTTTGTTCATGTTGATGAAGATACAAATGTGGATGAAGTGCCAAATTTGATGACATGATCTTCCTAAAAAACTGGAATATCTTTGGTCTATGTGGCACTTGAAATTTTCTACAAAACTATAACTAACTCTACCTTAGATTTGTGACTTTGGACCTATTTTGCATCAATAAATATGAGCTTTGACACATGCCTCCTAATTTAGCATACAATATGTACTTAAATGCTCAAAATAGTTGGGATTAGTGTTGAGATTGGTGGATCTTTGGGAAGGTCCAATGCTTCACCTTTGTATCTTTATCAAGATGCCTATTGACTTGAAAAAATGCATACATTTTCATGTATATGAATTTGGAAAGCAATCAATTTGATTTCATTATTGTTTGTGTCATTGTTTATCTCAATTCCCATATATAAGGGTACACATTGAAATTTGAAATCATACCAACTTGTCTATAACAACAATGAACCTTGTATCTCATGGTAATATTAACTCTAACCATAACCCTAACTATATATTAACTCTAACCCTAACCCTAACTATATCTCCAGAGCTAATCCTAACCTTAACTATATCCCTTAACCTTAACCCTAACCCTAATCCTAACTAAATATTGTTGATATAATTAGGTTATGATTCAGGGATGAGTGTTAGGCTAGGACTAGGATTAGGTTACTACTTAACAGCTAGACTGTGATTAAGATTATGATTATGGTTAGGCTAGGATTAGGCTAGGCTAGGATTAGGGCTAGATCTAGGCTAGGGCCACATCAGGTACTAGGCTAGGTTTTGTAGCTTCCATTTAGGCTAGAATCTGGGGCTAGGCTACTTGCTAGGATTGGGACTAGGATTAGAGTCACACATAATTAGCTAGGATTAGGATGATTGTTAGGCTGTGGATTAGGATGTGTACAGGGCTAGGTTAGGTTAGACTAGGACTAGGCTAGGATTTAATTAGGTTAGGATTGTGATTAAGATTATGATTATGGTTAGGTTAGATTAGGCTAGGGTTAGATTTAGGCTAGGGCCAAGATTAGGATTAGGGTTAGGTTTTAGTTTTATTTAGGTTAGAATCGGGTTAGGGTTAGGTTAGATTGGGACTAGGATTCTAGTCAAGGCATAATTAGGCTAGGATTAGGATGAGTGTTAGTTAGGATTAGATGAGTGTTAGGGTTAGTGAGTTAGGTTAGGCCAGGATTAGGTTAGGCTTATTGATTTTGTTTAGCTAGGGTTAGGGTTAGGTTTAGACTAGGGTTACGTTGTGAATTCAGGAATGATCACTGCTAGGGCTTAATTAGGGCCACGATTCTAGGATTAGGTTAGGCTTAGGCTTAGGATTAGGGTTAGGATTGTGATTAGGGTTATGGTTATGGTTAGGCCCTAATCCTAATCTTAATATTAATCCTAACCCTAACCTTAATCCTAACCCTAACACTAACCCTAACCATAACTCTCACCCTAACATTAATCGTAACACTAACTCTAACCCTATTCATCATGATAAACCTATTCACGATGATAACCCCAACCCTAATCCCAATTTTAACTCTAAACCTAACCAAATTACTATATTTATCATTTATAAACTTATCCCTAAACATAATCATAACCCTAACCCTAACCCTAATCCTAACCCTACAACTAACCCTAATCCCTATTCATGATGATAACCCTAACCCTAATCCTATTAATGATTATAAGCCTATTGGTGATGATAACCCTAACCCTAATCTTATTCGTGATGAAGAACTTCACCATGATGATAACCCTAATCAAATCCATAACCCTAACCCTTATAGTAACTCCTAACCCTAACCCTAACTCCCCATCCTATTCAGGATGATAAACCTATTCGTAATAATAACCCGAACCCTAATCCCAAATTTAACTCTAAACTATCCCTAACCTTAACCCTAACCCCATTCCCAATTTTAACTCTAACCTATCCCTAACCTTAACCCTAACCCTAACCCTAACCCTAATTCCTATTTGTGATGATAAACATATTTGTGATGATAACCTGAACACTACTACTAACCCCAACCCTAACCCTAATTATAAACCCTAAATGAATTATAAACCTAACTGTAACCCTCATTAAACACTAATTTCAATCATAAGTGTAATCAAACCTTAATGATAACCTTGAATCATAATTCTATTTCAACCCTAAACCTAACCCTAACACTAATTTGTTAAATATAGTATGCTAGTTTTAATATATTAATTTAAAAACTTATGATAAAATTTCACCCTAACCGTAATCGTAGTTGTGCCCTAGCCCTAATTTGACCCTAACCTTATTTGAACCCTAACCTTAATAGTAATATTAATTTAATCCTATAGCTAATCTTAATTGAACCCTAACTATAATTAAATCTTAATCTTTACCCTAACTCCAACCCTAATTTAATATTAATAGAATCATAATCCTAATTAAGTTCATATTATATAACTTATATAACATTAAAAATAAATTCCATAAATAACCCTATCTTTAATCAATTTTATTATATGTAACCATAATCAAAACCTAAGATTAATTGAACCTTAATTAAAACCTAACCCTAATCCCAAGTGAACATTATTCCTAACCCTAAATGAACCCTAAACTTAACCAAAATGTAAGCATTATTGAAGGCTAACCCCAACACTAACCCTAACCTTATTGAATTGTAATAGTAATTGCAACCCTATATGAACCCTAACCTTACTTGATCCTAGAACCCTCACACAAATCTAACCATAACCCTAAATCAACCCTAATCATAACCATAATTCATTTGTAAAACTAATTGAACCCTAACCTTGAAAAAATGTAATCCTAGCCTTATCATTATAATAAGTTTTAGAGTTATAGTTAACTTAAAATAATAGATGTCTATTATTATGATAATAATTATAGTTAGGATTGTAGTTAAGGTTATAGTTAAAACATAATTTGATAACTTAACTATATAATTATTTATAGTTAATCATTATTAATTTATTGTGAATTAAGTGTAACCTAATAATAAGTTAACCTTGATTAGAAATTAATCAAATTTATTATTATTATAATTATTAACATTAAGGTTAACTTATGATTTTGATTATTATTATTTTAATTATTAATAGGTTAACTTATTATGAATTTGATTTTATTATTATAATATTAATAGTAAGGTTAACTTATTATGATATTAAGTTATTAATTATAAATATATTAATTCAAATTATTTATTATGATATCCTTCTCGAGGTGCCTAATTTTTAATCAAATTTTTATTATAAAAATTGAATAGGCACCTTCAGACTGATATCTCTCGGCGCATTTTATATATCTATTATTAAATAAAAAATTCATTTAAGGAAAAGGGAACATTACTAGGCAGATGGAAATTTTCCTCGGGCCCCACCTTGTACAGTCAACGTGGTAGCCGCCCGTGATTTTGCAATCAACCAATGCCCCATCGCGGGATGGCGGGGAACGGCTCAGATCAAAGGATAGTTGATGAACAATCACACATATTTGATCCACATATGGGACACGTGTCGCCCGCCCACGATATCGCCATCCTACAATTCCGGATCACGGGATGGCGGGCAACCGTTGATCTTGAAGGCATTTT
The DNA here is from genome assembly GCA_007258455.2 of Sequoia sempervirens. Lineage (NCBI taxonomy): Eukaryota > Viridiplantae > Streptophyta > Pinopsida > Cupressales > Cupressaceae > Sequoia > Sequoia sempervirens. Next base: position 858 of record VDFB02196092.1, on the reverse strand, counting down.
GATCGACGGAAGCGCGAATTTCATCCTTCTGAAAAATAAAACATTCATTAAAGGGAAAGGGGACATTACTAGGCGGATGTAAAATTTCCTCGGGCCCCACCTTGTACAGTCGACGTGGCAACCGCCCGTGATTTCGCAATCAACCAAAGCAACCATCGCGGGATGGCGGGGAACAGCTCAGATCAAAGGAGAGTTGATGAACAGTCGTGCAAATTTGATCCATAGATGGGACATGTGTCGCCCACCTATGATATCGCCATCCTACAATTCCCGATCACGGGATGGCGGGCAACCGTTGATCTTGAAGGAATTTTGATCAACGGCAGCTCGAATTTCATCCTTCTGAAAAATAAAACATTCATTAAAGGGCAAGGGGACATTACTAGGCGGATGGAAAACAACGACATAAGTTTTTTTAAAAGTGTTCAGTACAGGGCCAACCAGGACTTAGGAAAATAAAACCCACGGAGGAAATAAAATATTAAGACCAAAGGGACCAGGCCTAGACGAAATGATGGGCATAAGATGTTTTTAAAACCCTTCAAAAAAGGTAACCGTGAAATAGATCCCAACCAAGGGATTACGTAAACACAAGGGTTTAAGATGAAGACAAAGCTAAAACCCCAGCGCTAAGAAATTTTCCAACACCATGAAAACCCAGTGACATAAGGTAGGGCATGAGTGAAACATTAGGAACACAATTTGAAGTTCCATCAGTACAAGCATTGGATAACATGTATTTTCCCATTAAATGTGAAGGATTTTCAAAAAGTTATAGTGTTCAACTATTGGTCCATTTATTGTGTTCAACTATTAGTCCATATGTACATTTCTTATAAAATAGAACACTCGCATCAA
>VDFB02196091.1:0-10881 GCA_007258455.2 Sequoia sempervirens | reverse complement strand
ACTGGTTGGTACTCTTGTTTCTCTCTGATTCTGATCACATTAATTTGATTATCAGCTACAACAATGTTTGTGATTAGATTTATTGGCATGATATTGTTGATTTGATGTTGCTATTGATTTCATGAAGTTGATTTTTAGATGTAGCAATGTCTTTGTTGTGATTATCAGCTGCAACAATATCATTAATTGGATTACCAACAAGAACAAGGTCTTGTTCATTATTGATTTCAATATTATTAGTTTGATCTTCAACCACATAAATATGAAGAATTGTGGTGTCATAAATGTAGTTCAATTTTTTTCCTTTACCATTTGCAGAAGATGATTCTCCTTTTTCATAATTTGGTAAAGGATTCTTGAAAGCTCCATGATCATTGTTCATTTCTGGTCCTACAAATATTTTCTTGTTATCAATCAAATCTTGTATCAAATCTTTTAGTTGCCAGCAGTCCTTTGTTTTATGGCCTTTGTTTTGATGAAAATCACAGAAATGTGCATCATTCCACCAAAATGGTTTAACTTGTGGGTCCCAATTACGTGGCTCTTGTAATGTGATAACTTTGGCTTCAAGAAGCTCCTTTAATGTTGATTCCAATGATTGCCCCAAAGGCATGAATTTCCTTCGATTTGATGGTTTCTGAAACGGTAATGATTTAGATTCAGCATTGTTCGAATTGTTGTTTTGATTAGCATTTTAATTGTTGCTTTGGTTGTTGTTTTGATTGGTCTTGGTGGCAGCTAGTGTCAAATTGAATATTGGTTTTGTATTTTTTGTTTCAGCCACAACATCATTGTTACCAACATTTCTATTTTTTTTCCAAAACTTTTTTTTATCATTGTTGTTGTAGTGATTGGAGGAGTTTTCATTATTTGATCCTTCATTGTATATTTTCAAGACTCCTCTTTTGACCAAGGATTCTTCGATCTTGAGCCCATTTTCAATCATTTTCTTGAATGTAGGTGGGCATTGTAGTTCAAGTCTATAACTCATTTCATCATTTAAATTGTCAATGAATAGTTCCATCTTTTCCTTTCAAGTATGGAATGAGGATATCTTGCAAACAATCTTCTCCACCTTTGTAAAAATAGGAGAAATGATTCACCTTTCTTTTGTTTGGTATTGCAAAGGTTTTTCATTGTTATCTCATGTTGGATATTGTAAGAGTATTGAGTGATAAACTTGTTGACCAACTCTTCAAAGGATCTAATTCCTAGAGATAATTTGGAGAACCACTCCATACATTGTCCACCCAAGCTTCGTGGGAACAATCTCATCAAATTTGTCTCTTCATGGGAAAACTCTAAGCTCATGGTTTGAAATTCCCTTACATGATCAAGAGGGTCAATTTTCCCATTATATTTATCATACTTTGGGAATTGACAATGCTTAGGAAATGGTATCATGTTTACACTTTGATCAAAAGGATATGGACAAATGTCTTGTAAAAAGTATCTTTTTGTGGTTCCTCTTTGCATATCTTGGAGTTGTTTTAAATTTTTCATTTGATGTGTTAAGACAGCCACTGGATCTATGTTTGGTGGTTCAATTTAAGTTCTTTTGGGTGCTTCTTTCAGTCGATTAATATTAAAGTCCTTTTGAAGTTTAACACCTAGATCAACTAGCATTAGAATATATTTTTCCCCATCTTTTTATAGAATTTTCTCCACGAATTTATGGAATTTGGGATCTTGTTGAATAGTTTGCATGTCTTCTTTAGTTATTTCATCACTTTCATGTTGGTTAAATCTAGTGAATGCATTTTCTTCACCCTCAAACATGGTTTTTTGGATTTCTACTTCTTTTTCTTGGAGTTTTTTTCTTTGTGATCTTGTTAAAATGGGCATACAAGTGTTATAATTTTCACTAAACTTTGATCTTCGTTTGGAGTAGTGCCAAGAGTATTAACTAAGTCAAATAGAATGACAAATTCTATTGATAAGACTAAGTTGATAAATCTAATTACATAGCTTCATTTCATGATGTAGGATGAAAAATCTTGATAATGAAACTTAGCTTTTAATGATTTAGGCACTTTAATATGTTTGATCTTGGTTTAATTTGAAGAATTTCACTTGTAAAGTCTAGTTTTTGCAAGTTTAAGACACTGGTTTGACTGAGGAATGCTTCCGTTCTGATAAAAATCTTGAATTCTAATTTTAATTTTCTAACAGATGATGAATTCTACTCTCTGGTTTTAAATTTATTGTATGCACTAAAACAAAGCTCAAATGTGCTAAAAGGTGGCATAGATGTGCTATTGAACAACCTAGATGCGCTAGACTATTCCCCCTATGCACCAGAAAATGGACTAAATGTGCTAAAAGGTAGTGCAGATGTGCTCAAAGATGCCTTAGATGTGCTAAATAATGACTCAGATTTGCTACAAAATGAACCAAATGTGCAAGAACAGGGACTGTATGCGCTAATTTGGAAGTGTTCAGTATTTTTGACAATTTGTCTATTTGTTCTTCTTTTAACCAGTGAAATGGATGTTTCCAAGGTATAAAATTCTGATCAATGATTCTTTTGTTTTATTTTATTGTTTGTGAATTATGGGTATTAATCGCTTTTAATGGATGATTCCTTTGAAAACAACTTCACACATAGCAACAAGTTGTAAACAAGTCTATGAATTTAAACATTAAGTGTGTGTTCAAGAATCTGGTATGATTCTCATTTCCATAGGTATAAATAATAAGAAAAATAGATTAAGCACTTTTCTAATGTCAAGGTTTACTTAAAATACTTACAACCCACATCTTAAAACTATGTACCACATAGTTGTGTCACCCTCAGATGGTGCCCATGTTTTTGTCTTTCCCGGTCTTAACCAAAGTCAATTCCTTCACTTTTTGCAAGTAATCCCCTGATAATTATATTGTGAGTATCTTGGGGGTGGATTCTTCCCTCTCCTTGCATTGTGATATAGAAAGTGTTTAGAAACTGACTCGATTGGCTTCTACACTAGAGTTCATAGTAAGGGTTTCCATTTGGTGCAGAAATAGATAAACTCCCTCAGGAGACCTCCCAACCTTTAGAACAAAGGCTTTGGGGATGGTTATCTTGCACACTACCGTCGAATTGCAGACTTTCCTCGAATTCAATTTTTATTATAGTGGGTTGGAAAACTTTGCTTTGGTTGTTCCCACTTAGGTTATTCCCATAGGGTGAGTACTTTTTCCCACCATGGCAGGCCTTCTAAAGTTGTTAACAAAGCATAAATAGTGAGTCTAACATTCTAATCACCCATATTAGGGGAGAGCATAGGCCTATCACTTCAAGCACGAAAGACAAGGGGTTCTTTAACCTTTTAATTAAACTAGGTTCCTAATTTAATCAAAAGAAAGCATTCAAATAACTCCAACCCCTAAACACCGCTAAGTAGTTTCCCCATATTATTGTCTTTGAAAAGAGTATTTAGTACCTACAACACAAAAAATATTGATCAGTATCCAAAATTTTAATTTTCTACAAAATAAGACAAATGTGCTAAAACATTAAGCATATGCACCAAAAGACTACTTAGATGCGCTAAAAGAACTATTGTATGCACTAGAGAAATCAATGAATGCACTAAAAGAAATGACAAATGCAGTAAAAGAACCCTCTGATGCGCTAAAGTATCAGATGTATGCACCAAAATATGCTCCAGATGCGTTGTAACAGGAATTGTATGCATTAAAATATGTTTCAAATGCACCAAAAGAACTCACAGTCGCATTGAAAGAATTTCACATCCAAATATGTAAGAACACTTTCCAAAAAATGTTAAAAACAAGGCTTGGCCCCACGGTGGGTTCCAATTTATGTGTGAGGTAAAATGTGTAAATGAATAACAAGATCACACAAACAATGAAACATTATATGAGAGAATTCCAATAACAATTTAATCTAATTGAAACACACAGATTCTCTAAAAATGTCCCATTTCTCTCTATCTCCAAGGATTCATGAAATCATAATTGCTCTCAAATCATGTATGCACTATGATTGCTTAGAATGACAACCTAGAGAACAAGATATTTGTAAATGCAAGAATCTAATCCTATATGATGATTGTTGTATGATATGATGATGATAATGATCTGATGCTAAATGTTGTGATACTATAGATGAAAAGGGTATGAAAATGATGCAGTTAAACTATTGCAAATTAAGATGCAGCTAAGAGAAAAGCCATGATTATGAACTAATATGATTGTTAATATGATTCTATTTTCTAAATTCTCAAATACTCAATGCTCTAATGCTTGAATGCTATTTTTGTAGAGTAATATTGCTCAAAGTTGGAATCCATTTCCTATAGAAAGACGGTGTTTTTATAGATTTTCAAAGGCATATTGTGATGTGGCAACAAGCAAGGGTCTGGATTCAATCTGGAAGAATCGATGGTGGAAGATGAAGAAGTTGGAGAAGATAAAGGAGAGTGTTCCTCTCAACAAAATATTCTGCCAAATGACCAGGAAGAATAAGTGGAGGAAGAGAGCCAAGTCTCTTAAGATTGTTCTGAAATTTGTTGGAGAAAAGCATAATTAAACATATTTGAAACTTTCAATTTTGTTGAGACAAAAGATGTAGATGTGACCAAATTGAAAATTAAGAATTATTCAAATTTGGTAAAGATATTAATTAATTAAAACAAACTATTTGAATTTTTTATTTAATTAAGATGGAAGGATATGATAATTAAATAATACAAACTATTGAATTTGATTATTTAATTAAAAGAGAATAATTAGAAGAATGTAAATAGAATAGAAGAATTAAAGAAATGAACTATATAAATAAATAATTTTATTCATTTAATAGTAGATGAATTAAATGTTAATTAATTAGATTTATCTATACCATTTTTAGGTGTATACATATATATCCCTTACATTGTAGATCTCTACATCTTCACAATAGAAGTGATAGCCAAGGATTATCTTGTTTTATACATTGGAAACTTGTTTAGTACAAAAAAAGATTGCCACAGATAAAGTTGGCATGCTACAGTCATTAAATTGCTAAATATGAGTTAAGTCATAGTCAACAAGAAATACCACTTTCATAATGCAAAAAAATAAAATGTTTCTATCATGCCCTACACAAACAACTAATAGAACAATCCCACCTATTAGTATCCTAGTTGAGGTCAAATTGGAACATAACTAGTAATCTTTTTAATCTAACCATTTCTCTCTGTTAATTATTTTGACAACATAACATGTAGTTTCAGGAAAAATTTCAATAATAAATCCCACTTTATTGCTTTCTCTAAACTACATTCTTGGTTAAAGAATAACAAATTCCAAGAACTATCAAGGAAACTCTGCTAGTAATAAGGTCTCTGACCAATGTGTTGTACAATTTATATTATTGAATAAATAATGGGGGAAAGTGAGGCATGCATCTAAATGTTATCATAGTCCAAGTTGTGGTCCGTGCAAGATGGACAAGAGTAGAGGAATACTTAAGCATAGTTGCAATAGTAAAATAAAGTACATATTTACCGCTAGTGATAAGGTCTCTGACCAATGTGTTGTACAATTTATATTATTGAATAAATAATTGGGGAAAGTGAGGCATGCATCTAAATGTTATCACAGTCTAAGTTGTGGTCCATGCAAGATGGACAAGAGTAGAGGAATTCTTAAGCTTAGTTGTAATATTAAAATAAAGTACATATTTACCTATACTTAAAAAGAAGTTTGATGGATGGATTTTGCAAGACTTGAAAAGTTAAGGAAGAAATTTTATGGTTTTTCAATTGATGGGAAAAAAATTTCCTTAGTAAATTAATAGTTATTGGTGGCTTGTAGAGTTATTTAGTGGATAGAAATTTTTCTAGGTGGAAAACCCTCAACAGTTCTTTATGGAGATGCCATGAAAGATGTCTCTACAAATGTTATTTACAACCTTCAACTTCTTTTTGTGTTTAATTTCATGTTATGGGAAGGCTGCAGTGCTCTTCCTAGTGTAGTAAACACATGGAACTCTAGTTTATATGCATTGTAGGATAAAAGAGTTGAATAGGGCATGAGAAGTGCTAGATTAATGGAAAATCAAAAAGGAAACTGAAAGTCACAATGAAGTATCATAAAACTCAAATCATTGGTGGTCATTTTAAGGTACGCAAACTTCCAATATAAACACATGTATTTAAAAGACATGATAGATGAAGGATTATCATCTCATGTGATTTATTTAATATCAATTTGAGATAGATGTAGTGAATGAAGCCTCAAGTTTCTTACAGGATTACTCCAAATAGTTGACATACATGTTATTGGTTGACCTTTTTTGTAAGGTTAAATGCGGTGAGAAATATGTTGTTTTCTAATGACATCAAAGGACATCAATAAAATAATACATTACATGTAAACTTTGTTTACCTTGCAAAAATTCAATCATCAAACTATACATCCAACATCACGAGTAATGCAACAATTTTGATGCCTCCCTAAGTGAGGGAGAATAGTCTTAAACTATCAATTCCTTATAGAACTGTTGAGTGTAACAAATGATAAGAAAATACTAGTGTTACCCCAATTTTATAGGATGGGGACGACAAGGGATGGCGAGACGAGTCCCCAAGTTTTCAAATTTTGAGGTCAAATTTAGGGACGACAGGGGGATGACTATATAAAATATGGGTATGTGTAAAAACGTGGGTCCTTTAAGTGGTGGACAAAATTAGAAAAAAACAAAGTTAGAAAGTTGATTATAAAAATTGAATAAGCTATCTATATTATTTCAAAAAATATGTAAGAATAGGACCTGTGAGTAAATTGAATGTAGTTTCTAAACTACTAGGTTTTTTAAAAAGACTATTTGGTGAAAATTTGAAATTTCAATGTAGTAATACTTAAATTTTAGGGAAAAAATATGCAGGTGTTTGTCCTGACCACCCTAACCACAATAAAAATGATAATTTCTTATAATATTTTAGATATAAGTAGAGTATCCATCTCCCCAATGTGATGCATATTTTTTAATTTTTTCCTTAAGTAAAATAATTAACATTATACTTTTATTAAACTTTTAAAAAATATAAAAATTTGTATGTCCTGGACTTTTAACTTGGTCAAAAAAATTCATGAAATTCAATTTTTTAATTCTATAGTATGTGAAGCATAGAATGAATACATGTTTTGGATTTTAGTAAAATGTGATAATCATTTGAAAGCTATAGATGTTTTTCAATTCTATCAATCAGACCAGTTGTAACTCAAATAGAAAAATGAATAATAATTATTTATTAAATTCAAAGTAAAGCATAATTTATATTGGTGGAAAGCTTGAGAATCTCCTTTAAAAACCCTTTCTATCTATCAATTTTGGGGAAAAAAAGCTGTTGCTAGCCACATACCGCATTAATATACTCATCATATCGCCACTTTTGGGCCCGATCATGATCCTACACATACCCATATAGAGAAAATTTTAAATATATAGGAAATTTAAATATTTATATGAAAACATGGATAAGGCATGCATAATATACATTATAGAACCTTAATATATAACATTTGTGTTCAATATTATTTGTCAATACTCAATACGCATTCAAAATTCAAAATTAACATACATAAATCATGAAACAACCTCCAAGTTATAATTTATAAACTTATATCAAAATGCCCAAAGGCTACATTGCTGCCATATAGTTTTAAAGTATGATATGAAAATCAAAATACAATAAACAAAGAGCAGTAGCACTGCTGCCCCTAATCCCCATCCGCAAAGGTCGTTCATTCTTTCTATGGTAAGATCCAATGGTAGTTGTACATTACATCTGCCAAGGTTGTTCATTCTTTCTATAGTGTCTTCCTAGATTTTCCTCCATTCCTATGCCATTCCTTCCATTATCCATGTTGTGCTTTCAGTGGCAGGGCCCTCTTTGCTTGTTATTTCATCATTATTTAATGTGAGCAGCACCACCATTTGTGCTTGATGGTCACTCATCAATTGCTGCATCTCACAATATGCTTCTATCAGTTTGCCATTATTTGATGCAGAGATTTGCTGGAATAAGATTTCATGCCCCTTTACAGACATATGGCACCAATATATAGATTGGTGCACCAAAGCTTCTATTCCCTATGTTGATGTTTACTGTTTTTAATGTCCCTAGGCTAGGATTTAATTTATTTCCAGCTATTTAAATCTTCCACACCACCTTAATTGATCTCATATTTACTGACCAAGGAAAAAGGAAAATCAGTTCTGTCAGAGCACATTGGTATCAAAACAATTATAAATGGAAAGAGTATCTGTCTGTCATTTTTTTTTTCTCTGAAAAACCTAAATTAAATTTTCTACTAAACATAATATATGTGGATTTTGGCAATCATGGACATTTCCTTCGATGGCTTTGTTTGCTCTCATCAATGTCATGGAGGCACATTATTTTTGAACCTATGAGAATGCTTTGCAGAATACATGTTTACTCTTACAGCAAGAGTGTACACAGATACATATAATTTCAAGACACACCTGATAATTAAATTCTTTTGGGTCTAAAAACAATGATATCTGGCTAATGTGTATTTGGGATGCAAACCTGCTTATTAAATCCTTGCTTGGAAATAGGAAATTTCTTGTGTCTTTTTCTGATAACGGTAAGTGTTGATTTCTTTTTCACAAAATTTTTATTAAAACACATTTCTATCATTCTAAGAATAAGCACAACCAAGTGCATTTCAGATTACAATTTCTTGCAGGGTGCTAGAATGAAGAAAGAGATGATATATCATACTTAAGAATAGTTTATCTTTGAAAAATGATGCATGTTAAATTGACAAAACTAGAACAGAAACTGAGAATTGATTTGTTTTTGTTCGTAAACTATTTTTTGCATGCTTTGATGCGTGAGATGGTTGACATCCCCAAGATATCAAGGTGGCTAGTGTCCCTAGCTCTAGGATGATCATTGTCCCCTTATCCCATTGGACCATTCTCATTTCTCGGGGACGCTCCTAGGTTTTGAAAAAATAGACACCGGGGACCGGCCCCAACCGTTCCCCTATACCTGGATGTCTCTGTGGATATGGATACATTTTAGGGGGGACCTATGCCCGAAAGTTTCGAAAATATATATTATTTAATCATCTATAATTCATGATTATAAGATTTGAAAAGAGTAGCTAAAAATAAATGAAATGATTATTTTCCCTATATTTATTTACTTATATCACCTTTTGATGAGTGATTTTGAGAATCAAAAGTGCTATGAAAAATAAGCTTGTAAATATAATCTTGTAATGTATTTCTTTCAACTATATAAAGCAAGCATTGGATTTTCTCCTATCTCCACCTATACATGACCTCTAAGTCCTTATGGTATCAAAGCCAAGTCCTGATTATAGTCTGGCTGGGTCCTAGAGGGTTATACCAGAATAAGTCTACTATCCATAGAAAGCTAAAATTATTGGTGGTTTGATTAAAGATGACTAGATGGGAATATTTATGAATTATTTCTTTGTGTGTCTAACAAGATATATCCTGATACATTATATACCCATTTTCCCATCGTGTGTTAGGCTCAACAATTTTGTAAGAAAATAATAGGTAGATTGTTCTACAAAATTTTGACCTTTTTATTTTTCAAAAGCATCAATATTGTGGCATTACTCTAGCTATTTGAAATCTAGCATGTTGTTGAATTTTTCTATGGTAAACAAAATTGAAAAATGAGCTATAAAGGCACTTGCTTAATGAAAACCTAGAGAAAAAATCCCTCATAACTGTAGAAGAGCTAGATCCCACCTCCATGCCATTATAGTAGGGTGAGTGGGGGGGAATGTAGAAGGTATGGGTAAGACTCCTACTTGTAGGGTCAAGCAGGTTAAGTCCAACCTTTATAGGCGTTATTCATTGACGAGCATATTCAGATGCTACCCATTCATCTACATCTATATCTTCTTCATGTTGCTTAATCTGCTACATTTTAAAAAAAATTGTTAAGACTTGACAATTATGTAAGGAATGATAGTTAAGAGTAATATTCAAATGTAACTTTTGAAGTTTCAAAAGCATCAAAATTGTCGCATTATTCCAGATGTTTGACATTAAGTTTGTTGATTGATTGTTTTTGCAAGGTAAACAAAGCTGGCATGTTGTGTATTGTCTTTTTGATCCTGATCACATGTTAAAAGACGGGTATTTATTGAAGAATCTATTGCATCTAATGAAGTGTAAGGTGTGTGTCTTATTAACCATGTCTCCATTTTGAGTTTATTAAAGTTTCAATGCTTGGGCTCAAATATCTTGTCACATAATGATGATCAAATCAAAAAAATTGTTATAACAAAGGTGCACAAATTATTTCAAAGAGTGATTCAGAAAATTTGAAAAGATACTATTTGAGATCACTGCAAGTCAACTAGAGTTTAGCCAACAATTGCAACCTCTTCATCAATGAGGGATGGGGAATGCCAACAATTTTTCCTTGCAAAATGTGTCAATTAGTACATAACATATCAAAAACCTTTGGAGTAAAGACAATCATTTTGATGCTTTCAAAAAGGATTGAAGCTTCGTCCATTTGAGTATTTTAACATTTTGATTAATCAAACCACAAAATGTGACCCCATTAGATTCCAAATCAAATAAATGAGTCATGGTTATTGTCTTCCAAATATTATCACATTCATGTTGCTTGTTTGTAGGTCTATACAAGATGTGGGTAGAATAGATGATTTTTGAGGCAAGGGGCTATTAAAGTATTATTGTAATATTTAATGGCCATCTTAGTTGTTAGTTTACTTTAGTTAGTTTTAGCAACTTTCATTTTATTGCTTTTGTTCACATTTGTTTCTTTTTAGAAACATCGTCTTATAATTTATTATATGAGTATTCCTCTCCTTTATTAAATAGATCAATTAATTACCATT
>VDFB02196090.1:0-19902 GCA_007258455.2 Sequoia sempervirens | reverse complement strand
TGGATGTTTTTTCCTTAGGCAAAGAAATGAAATCCACTTGCAAAAAATAGGATCCCACTTTTTAATAAATGGGATGTCATTTAGGTTCGGGATCTTGGGCCTAAAATAAAAAATGGGATGTCGTTTTGAAAACTTTCTAAAAATGGGAATTTCCATTTTTGGAAACTTTTCAAAATGGGATCCTGTTTTGAAAAGTTTATGTTTTTGGAAACTATCCATTTTAGAAAAAAAATCTATTTTGGAATTTTTTTTCAAAACAAGATCTTGTTTTGAAATTTTTTCAAAAATGGAAATTTTCCATTTTCGACAATTTTCAAAATGGGATTCATTTTGTAAAAGCATAAAAATTTATTTTTTATGAAACATGATCCCATTTTAGAACGAGATCCCATTTTTTAAAATATAAATTTTTGATTGGGTTTGTGCTTTTTTGTTCAAAAAAAGGTTTAGGGATTCAAACCTAGGCCCTGAACCTAGTTTGACCTACAAGTTGAAGGTCCTAGCAATGTACAAAGAAAATAGTGACTTTGGGCATACATTTGAAGACATTTTTTGCATAATTTTTCAACAAAATTAAAACCCATTATAGATGAGACAATGTAGATTCCAAATATGTAAAAACAAATTACAATTGGATTTTTTTTTAATTTTTCATTTAATTTCTAATGAAATAGGTCCATAAACTTGAATTATCAAGATTTTTACTATTTTAATAACTTTTTATTAACATAATTTTTTTACAAACGGATTGCACGAAAGTGTACTTCAAAAAAATCTTTTTAATTTAAAAAAATAAAAAAATGATAACTTTGGGCCATCTTATGCATGACGTACATGACGATTTTTCAAAACACCAAATATGGCCAATAAAAAATTACCAAAAAATATGGAAAGCGTGCTTCATTGAGTTACAAATATTTTTCGAAAAGGATTTAGAAAAATATAATTATTCAGGTCAAAATATGGCACATGCATGGTATGGTAAAAAAGACTTTTAAATAGTATTTTTTAGAAACACCCACTAAAAATCAATTTGTATCATCTGGGTATTGAAATAAATTACATATTTGGAAACTAGACTCCAAGTACTACATTTTATGATTAGTGGATTTTCTCAAGATTCCATCTCTAAGTGCTTCAAATTTTAAAGTTAAATGTGTCAAATTCTAAAAATCAAGGAAAACACTTCCACTAAATGGCCAAAAAGTGGACTCAACTTCTTGCTAGCACCCACCCTCCTGGCTCTATTGGCACTGCTCTGGCTGCCTAATGGCCTTTTTATTTTATATGTTTGGAATGTTTATGGATTTATGGGCTAGGACCAAGTGACTCTGATTTTTTGGTTTTCTTGGCTCGACCCATGTGACTCTCAAGGTGTTCCTTCTTACCACCCATCCTTTTTTGTGAATATGTAACTTTATCTTTATTATTAATATAGATAGCTTCCTATTCATCAAAATAATATTAAGGCCATGTTGGTGAAATGAGCATGCACATTCCATTCATGAGCCAATTTCTATGTTGAATTCTTAGTCAAAGGTTTTCTTGAATTTAAAATAGTTATGTTTTGAATAATTTATTATTTTCAAAGCTTTATTTTTTTATTCTTATTTTGTAGCTTGGAAGTCCATAGAGGGTAACTTTGATAACATATGGAACACTCAAAATTACCCCTCAAATATCTATAGACCTCTCCACTATGTCTCATTATATCCATTCTAAGGTTAACCATAGATAGACTAAGGACTCTCACTATTTGGGAAATGTCTCATCTTGTACAGATTAAAGCATATATAAAACTACTAGCAACACTAGCATAAGAAACTCCACTCATATGCTCCATCTCACTAAGATATTTTGGACATTTCTCAAATGATAGTTCCATTCCCATAATAATAGAAAAACACAATAGTCTATAAATTGTCATGTTGAATCTCTCCAACATCAAGCTCACATATTTACTTTGGTCTAACCATAATTTATTTATTAGCTCTATCTCTTATAATCTCCATCGTTAACTTAACAAAAAATAATTTAGAAACAATCTCCTAGGATGTCACACTTGAAATTTAATGCTTTTGTGATTAATTTGAAATTTATGATATCAATATTGGAAATTGTATCTACTAAAATTTAGATGGTGATTGTATTCTCATTATTTCTTTCTATGTTGATGATATATTTTTTAGTAATGGGATAAGTTTGATTTGTGATTTGAAGTCTAAGATTTTAGTATAATTTGAAATGATGAATTTGGAGGCAGCCAAATATTGGGAGAAAGTTTTTTTCCTTACAAAACTTATTTTTATAAATACAATAAGAAGGTCTCCCAAATTATTTAAGCCCACAGGATACGAAAATTTTCGCCGAGTAAAAGGAAAGAATCATTTATAATGCAAAATTCACCACTTTCTCTTCTATTTCCACACTCTTTTGTCTTGCATTTAAAGAAAGATTTGTATTATCTATTGTTATTGAACCATATTTAATTATTGTACTATCCAGTAGTTATACAGCTAACATCAATTTTATACTTCATCTCTAATAAAAAATGATAAATAATTGTCCTAAATTTCTTTAAAGAGTAAAATCTACTTTTTAACTATTGAACTATGTAATATAAATGACCAACTTCTCTAAACCCATACCTATTTTACAGCTTGAAAAAACTTGTTAAAATAAGTGGAGTTTATTAGGTGCGTGTTATAATGTTTGTTGGGGAGAGATTTCAAATCCAATTTTTGGCGAAATTGGTTGGCAGAAAATGACACGACGCCAGAAGAGAGACTGTGTGAATGATATCTAAACACCGCTTGCTAAAATGTTGTGGTAATTAATAGCATTCATTCTGGAAGTTGAAGTAGTTCTTTCAAAACAATGTTTGAGTGAGGCTTAAAAATCTTGTGGCAAAGTATAACATTCATTTTGGGAGGTCAAAATTAAAAGCTTTCGGCATAAGATCTTGCAAGTAATAATTGTAATTTCGTAGCAATAAATAACTCTGCATGGAACTAAACCAGCAGAAATAACTAACTATGCGTGGAAGCCTTTATGAACGTGGCGCCCACGAGAGAAGAGTTCCCACCTCCAGCAGAAATAAATAACGAGATGCATGGAACTAAACCATCAAAAGTTCCTCTTTTCTTCTTTATTCCACTCCACGGGTTAGTTTTCTAATGAAGATCAAATCAGCATGGCTGCAATCTCTGGAGGGCAAGCATGTCCTGATAACAGGTGGATCAAGTGGGATCGGGCTTGCCATCGCCAAAGAGGCTCTCTTTCAAGGAGCATTCGTTACGCTTGTAGCCAGAAGCTCCTCTAAATTGGAGAAAGCAGAACAAAATCTTGCCAAAGATGGTGCTACCAAACATAAAATATCGACCAAGGTTTATCTTATTCATTGGTTTTAAGGTTATCTCTAGACTTGAAATCTTGATGTCTAATCCGATTTTTGTTTTTGAATAGGTTGCAGATGTGGGTGTGTATGAAACTTTGGCAAAGGCAATAAAGGAATCTTTTGAATGGAGAGCTGTTGACGTGCTGGTATGCAATGCGGGTGTGTCAAAAGCTGTACTTCTGGATGAGGGCAGGATTGAAGACCTGCATGCCATCATTCAGACTAACTTGACAGGTGTTGTCAATACTCTGCATGTTGGGATTCCATTGATGAAGCAGAGGAGTGCCCAAACACCCATGTCTATTGTTCTAATGAATTCCCTGTCAGGACTGGTATGTTATTGTTAAAACCTTTTGTATGTTTATTACTCAGAAGTTTACAAATATTCATCCTGAACTGATATGCACGCTTCATTCTGGATAAATTGTGTTACCAGTTCAAAGGGCTAGTGAAGGCCAAAGATATATATGAGGTCACCATATCGAGTATTACTGTTATTATAGCACTCATTCGTGTTTTTAGAATAATGTTTAACCTTTTTATACTATTACTCTTTAGAATAATGTTCTTTTGGTTGTGTTATTCCTTTGGCAGTGCCCTTTGTATGGTAACTCTGTGTATGGTGCAACCAAATATGCTCTAAAAGGACTCGGAGAAACCCTCAAGCTTGAATTGATGCCTTATAACGTCCGAATAAGCATAGTCTTTCCAGGGTTTGTGGAAACCCCCATGCTTGATAACTGTAAGTAGCTTTAATTTCGTCTTAATAACTTTAGATTTGATTACAATCTAAATCTAGTATTAGACATAAATAGAGATTTTTTCCCGTATGAATGCTTTGAGAAGGGATGTCTGTATCATGGCGGTATTATGACCCTATTTATTAAGAGTCTCAGGCTTCCATAGTCCATAATTAGTGGAGAAGACTTCTTAAAAAGGAACTTTAGTAAATTTTTTAACATCATAGATATGAATGTTTTGGATCAGTTTAATCGTCCATCATCATGATAATGATGTTTTTAGATTGCAGATAGGACCTCCTGGATCGCCAAACTTATCCTCATCCAAATTATATATCGCATTAGCATCTATTAAATAGCCAAACGAATCACAGATATTTCTAAAATTCTTTTTGTA
This sequence comes from Sequoia sempervirens, assembly GCA_007258455.2. Classification (NCBI taxonomy): domain Eukaryota; kingdom Viridiplantae; phylum Streptophyta; class Pinopsida; order Cupressales; family Cupressaceae; genus Sequoia; species Sequoia sempervirens. Next base: position 15,368 of record VDFB02196090.1, on the reverse strand, counting down.
TTAATGTTTGTGCATATGTTACTTTGCGGTCCAAATGTTCACAGTCAAACAAATCATTAAGGAGTGTTTATTCTTTCTTTATTTTTCATGGTTGTTAATGTTTTCTTCAATTGTATCTAGGTGGAGTGGAAGATAGCAGAGATCTCTTGGAGATAGGTAAGACCGTATATATGTATGATCGAAGTCAAGCAGATACACCTGAGCACGTTGCAAAATATACATTAGAAGCGATAAAGAATGGGACTTTTCTAGTCACAGGCCAATTCCCTGGTCTGGTGTTATCCACATTCTCTCGTGGACCTATGCCTGCTGAATCATTTGGAAGGGCCTTGATGGAATTGATATTATATATTCCTGTTAGACTCTTCAGCTTTTTGGCAGCTTTTTATGTCTATTATGTTCTAGAGCATAGAAATCACAAGAAATGAAAAGATGGCATTAGAGTGCTTTTTAAGAAAACAGAATCAAATCTAAAACTAATGTGTTGTAATATTGTGAAGACAAGTACGAGGGTGAAATAAGTAAGTGATAATAATGTAATTTATGAAATAATTTATTTTCTATATTTGTTGAAAGTGTTCTTTTGAGAATGGAAATTAAAAATAAAGTTTATATGTTTTATTATCATCGAATTAAGTAATATTATTTTTAAATATTAATATTTTAAGGTAATTGTGTCAATAAGATAGGCAATTGATGAAAATGCATTATTAATTTATTGTATCTCTATATTAATATTTGTTCAAAATGGTGCTTGTGGTGGAGGATAACTATCACAATAACTATACTAACACTATATCACTATGGTGGTGACTATGGCATTGGTAACCATAGTTGAAGTGGGAGTTTGTAGCGACACCTATGTTGGGGAGGGTGAAGATGCAGAAGTGGAAGATGATGGAGATGGCTATGAAGGGGATGAGACCAACAATAGTGTCTTCGATGTTGATTTAGATGTTGAAGTTGGAGTTCATTCAGATGTTGAAGTTGGAGTTGTTTTAGATGTTGAAGCAAATGGCATGGTTTCTAAGGAGGGGTTTGTCAAATTTTTAGAGTTCTCTTGGGGCTTTGATGAGGATGAAACACTCCTTGACATTCTCATGGAGGCTTGTTTGAAATTTTAGTATTTTTTGGAGCTTAGTTATTTTGAGGGGAGGAGTAATCAGTTGGATCATGAGGAGGATATCCCACTTATGGCCTTGTGGTTGAACACACAATGTTCAACCCAAAAGGGATTAGTTTTTGGGTTGCATGGTATGGATTCTAGCCATCCGGTTTAGGAGGGTTAGACCTAAAAAATATCTCAAGAGGTGCTTTTTGCTACCCCCTCCTAAGATTTATCCTCCTCAACCATTGGATAATTTGCAAATACCTGAGCAATTTTGTTTTCCATCACTTTTTGCTAATGTGGTAGCTAACATTCCTAAGTCTTCCCTATTTCTTAGGGTGAGCTCCTATTTGGGGTCTCCTTCCTTGGAGGTGACCCCTGCTCCTACTGCTCTTGGTTGGAATGGGTTGCTAGAGAGTAGTGTTTTGGGGTTCCCCACTATGAGGTTCCTTTACCTCCGTTTTTGAGATATGATCTTCGTGTCCTTGAGGAGTTCCTACTTCTAGGGTGGCTAATCAAGAGGCTATGTAGCTTGAGTTCAACCATGTTGGAGTTCCTTTTACTCCTTGTATTTCTCTCACTACTTCAAATGAGTGGATAGAAAAAACTATAGATGGGTTGAAATCTTCTCTTATTGGAAGATTTTTTTGTTCTAGACTAAATATTGATGCCATTTGAAGTTGGGCTCCTAACTATTGGATGGCTTCTAGTCTTTGCATTATGGCTTTGATGATGGTTTTATGTTGTTTTATTTTCATTCCATAAAGGACTACACTCACATTTATCAAGGAGGCCCTTGGTTTTTTGCAAGGATTTTCTTCATTTAGAAAATGGTATATAGGCTTTAGTGTTTTTGAGGTTAGCATGCATCCTATTTGGGTGTGTCTCCTAGAGCTCCCACTAGAATTTTGGGATGAAGATATTATTCAAGATATTATTAATGTTGTTAGTCAATTTATCACCTTAGAAAATGTCACTAAATATAGATCTATTTTTTTGTATGCTGTATTTTGTGTTTTTGTTAAGTCTAGTTTAAAGATTTCCAGTAATGTGAAACTTTGTTCCAAGCTTGGGGTTTGGGAGTAATAACTTAAGAATGCAACTTCTTAGTTGCTACAATCCACACATGATGAGAAGTGTCCCTAGTTTGGTAAGGTTCTTGATTAGATAGTTGTGATCCCCTCTTTGGATCTCCATTGTGTTGATTGAAAAGGATCCCTATTTAGGATGAAAAGGAAACTTGGTGTTATGCTTGGTAATCCTTATATTGGGCTACATCCCACAAATATTGGAGTGTCTTTCTAAGCTCATTGTGTCCCTCATATAAGGCCTCTTCTAAATTTTAGTTGCATGCTACCTTGATCTTTCTTTTGTTGTTGGTTTTTGGGTTCTTTCCCTCACCATCTTCTATTTCCTACTCCAATATTTTTATTTTGTTGGTTTTTTCTGTTTGGTTGTTGTTAGTTTTATGATGTATCATTTCTTGTGAGACTCCTCTCTTTTTCCTTTATGGCTAGATTTTAATGGGTACAAGCCCTTCCCACCTTTATCTTACTAAAAAAATTTGTTCAAAATATTTAATTTAAGTTTAATTTTAATAGTGAAAATAATATGATTGAATTATCAATAATTAGATTTATGATTTTATTTATGCATTGTTAAAAATAAAAATAATTCATTGAGAGTGATGATAATAGTTGTTATAAGATTGACAATAGATAAATTTTAATTGAAGATGGCAATATGGTTTTTCCAAGGTGTAAATGAATACCCATATAGCCACTTAACTTATCAAAGTGTATAAGCTCAATATAGCTAAGTCAAAACATAAAGATATTTAATTTTTTTTATAAATTTTAAAAATGATTTAAGCTATCAAATATTGAAAGAATTACATAAGTAAACTTCTCCTCTACACTAGAATTTTAGAAGTGAAACCAAAAATTTATACTTTATATCTATATTGCCTTTAATACTTTCTATACATCTATTTTTTATGATAATAATACCTTTTTAGATGCTTAAGAAATAGAACAATAACACATATTTTAAATATGCTTGAAGAAATATTTTAAATAATTTTTTTTGATGATATTAACTTTAGGAAAAATCATCCCCCATTCCTAAGTTTGTTTACTACACTATAGTTGATGAAGAAATTCTTTTAAAGCTAAAAAGCCTTAAACTTAAGGTGAGATATTTTACATGGAAGACAATGTTTTATACTATGGTAAATATCTTTTAGCTTATACTCTTAGGGTTGAAACTATTAGTCTAGATTATGATTAGTATTCATGGGACTACTCTTTCACATTAATATTTAAATTGTTAGAGAACATGCCTGAAATTCTATGATTCAAGAATATAATTTACTCTTCAACAATTTATATTCATGGGCACTTAAGACACCTTCACTATAAAGAAGTTAAAAGGAAAATAAACAAGATTGTAGAAGCTAGAAAAAATTATAAATGCTTTTTATCTCATTATAGATGTGTATGGACATGAGACTCTCCTCCAATAGGATAGACATGTAAGTGGTTTTAAGTTTTAACTAATTTCACATGCATGGAATTTAAGTAGTGATTTTGTATCATTAGAAATTCTTTATATTTTTTTGTCTTAAAAATATTTTATTATATGAAATTCATAGTTGATATATTTTTCTAATTATAAAATAGAGTTTTCTTATATGTTGTTGTGGCAATAGAAAATGTATCCCTCTACATTTTCCCTCTTGTTTGGACCCTCCTTGTTAAATTGAGCTTAATGTGCCCTTGATTTAGTGTTGTAATGTGTTTAACACATTCACATTAGGTCTTGGGCCCTTGTAAACTAAAGGAACTTAATGGTGCCATATTTTGGGTGTTGTAAATTTTTGTACCACATTTTCACACTAATATAGGATTTACATTATTAAATGGGATTCTTTATGCCTTAATTGGCCTTATTTTGCATCCACAAGCATTAATTAATGCATCTCTTCAAGGATTATCCCAACATAAATGAAAATCCAATCATAATTCATATCTTTTTGGATTGAATGGCCCAGATTTAGTGATCTAGGACTCATATGCCACCTTGGATGTATGGGTCCCACCTAAGTTTTAGGGGCCCAATCCTAATTTCACATGAATCTAAGCATTTCTTGAAAAATGTGTCCCATAGCCTAGCCTAATGGGACACATATGCCACTTCTGGTGTATTAGTCTCATGTGGCTTAAAATTAAATTAAATTAAAATTCTTGGTGAGATTTTATTCTCCTAGATATGATGTCATCTTGCATTCAATTTGAGATATATTACATTCAAGCAAGATTCAATATCCACATCTTTCATACATGTTTGCAACATTCTATTCCTAGGGTTTGGTGAGTTGCAACATAACGTCTTGTTTATTCATCATTCCTTCATTTCATTTTATTACAAGGTTTGATTACCAAAATGGGGTTTGACCAAGGAAAACCCCTATCCACTAACAAAACAATATTTTCCCCTCTTTAGTGTGTGATTTGTAGGTGTAGGTTGAAGATCCCCTAAGGAGAAAAGATTGGAAAGAAGTTGTCAAGTGTTCAAAGTTTTCAAAGTTGTCACATCATCTACAAGATCATTGAAAGGCCTCTATAGAGTAGAATTTGACATTTCAGATCTAGAAAACAGGTTGAGAAGACAAAGAAGAGGTTGAAGAGAAGATTTATATCTTGATTCTCTGAAAAAGGCGAAGTAGGGATGATATACCACCTCTAGCGCATGAGTCCCAGTACAATGAAATTTCAAAATTTCAAGTGTTTTAGACTTATCTCTGCCAAATTCTTGTTCCTACACATAAACCCTAATTTGGGACTAAATCACCTAGACTGGTGTATGAGTCCTAGTGGCCATTAAATTCAACATATTCAACATTTCAGGTCTCCATTCAAGCTTCTACAAGTTCCCAAGTGCACATTTCTAGTTTCTCAACTTTTTATTCTATTTTGCACTCACTTCTAGGTCATTTAGTGAGGTCTTGCATATCATTAGATCTTGAATATTTCTAGTCTCTCCAAGCCCTATCTTGGTGGTTAACCCCTCCTTATTTATTAATCATACCCTAGGATGTACCCTATTATAGATCTCTTTCCGTCATTCTATCCTTAGATTGAGATCTTTAGGGTTTTCTTGAGTGAAACTAAGTGGAATAGGTCCTAATCCTAGTGTTTAATCTCTCAAAAAGATAGAGCACCCTATTCCCATTTTTTCAGTTGCATTCATTCACTTGATATAGATATTTTAATTTATTATAATATACTCTAATCAATATAGTATTTGAATATATCTTTTCATTGATCTAACCCCTCTCTAGGGAAATTTTCCTTCTATGTATAGTTGATACTTCAAGATGATAATAACTAGAGGTCATTGTACTTCATCTTCAACTCTTCTTATGACTAAAATAAAATATTATAATAGGCACATTATTCATATTTTGGGTATGTGCAGGATCATGATGGGCCAAAAAGTGGCAATATAATGGGTATTTGTAGGGTATGTGGCTAATGACTTTTTTTTACCCAAAATTGATGAAACGAAAAGGGTTTTTAAAGGAGATTCTCAAATTTCCACCAATATAAATTATGATTTACTTTGAATTTAATAAATAATTATTATTCATTTTCTATTTGAATTATGACTAAAGTCCTGATTGATAGGTTGATTGAAAAACTTCTATAGCTTTCAAATGGTATCATATTTTTTGAATCCAAAACATGTGTCACATTCGATGCTTCACATACTATAAGATTAAAAAAAAAATGAATTTCATGAAGTTTTGACCAAGTTAAGGTGGTCAAACATACGAGTTTTTATATTTTTTAAAATTTGTAATAAAAAATTCATAATTAATTATTTTCTTGGAAAAAAATTACGAAAAAATATGCATCACATAGGGACATGATTCCTCTACTTATATCTAAAATCTTAAAGAAAAATATTATCATTTTATTGTGGTTAGGGTGGTCAGATAGACACCTACTCCTTATTTTTTCCTTGAAATTTAATTACTATTGGATTGATATTTCAAAGTTTCACCAAATAGATTTTTTATTTTTAAAATAAACCTAGTAGTTTAGAAACTACATTCAATTTTATATAGATTCTATTCTTACATATTTTTGAAATAATGTAGATAACTTATTCAATTTTTTACGTCAAGTTTCCTAACTCTAATTTTTTTGAATTTTTTGCCACTTAAGGGCCTACTTTTTCCATGATGATCATGCACATACCCTTTTGGTGTAAAACATCAAAATGGGCCCCTTTAGGAATAAAATATTTTCAAAAACTTAAAAAAAGACTTACCAACAATATATTATGTGGTAATGTGTGTTAACCTTTAAATATATTATTGAAGTTTTAGAATAACATTCCCAACATTGGTAACTTACAATAAAGATTAATTACAAATTTAGGATTTTAGCCCAAAAAAATAGTGTTAGGAATATGATTTAAGATAGCAAGACTAATATGCATGAAGAAATCCAAGATGGCTTCAAAATAAATAAAAGATAAAGGTACTATTTTTAGGTGAAGCAGCATTTCCTATACCTTAGCACCATCAGACCTAAGCTCTACTCCCAATCAATGTTAATTGATTTTTAAAATGCTCCTATACTAGTTCTCACATATATAAAAGTAAAAATATTTTTCTATCCCAATTTTCCTCTAAGATGCAATCTATCTGCCCCTTGATATTTTTATCTTATTATTCAATCTAAAATCATTTTTTTTAACCACTTTCCAATTGTTTTCAAACAAATTTATTTTAATCATGTAATATGTTGATGACAATCTTTCTACAAATGAAAAATGAAAATGACTTCATTTGCTTTGTTGCACTAATTTCATAGTTATTGTATAATGTTCTATGGAGAATTTATTAGGTAAGTGCAAAAATATGGGGGGTAAAAAAGTGGCCACTCCACTTTTTTGTCCTAAAATAGAAAAATGTGAGCACATTATAACAAAATGTGCTTGCCTTATGGGTTGGTACTAATCAATCCTAGGGTCAGTCATTACCAAACCAAAACATGAGTGCATCATAGTGCGATCACATTATGGTTTAAATTTTAAAAAATGTGAGTGTGTTATAATGTGCTCACGTTATGTGAATTCTTTCACAAAAAGAAAATATGTTATAACACACCCAAGTTTTTTTGCATTGAAAAATCTCTTTTTTTTCTTTCTTCTCTTTATCTTTTAGTGAAACTATATACATTGAAAGTATAAGTTTACATTTACATATGGAAAATTACTTTCTTAAAATTTAAGTTATATCTCATGTGTATAGTTTCAAGATGTTTGAGATTGGATTCAGATCTTTAGGAGTTATAATGCAAATTCTAGTTTTTGGAAGATCTTATAATCTTTTAAACTTAGTCAAATTAACGTAATTAGCATGCCAAATTTCAATAATCAATAAGTTTTATCATCTTTATCTCTCTCTCACTCATTGTTTATCCCCCTCCCTCCTATCTCTCTCTCCCTCCTATCTCTCTCTCTCTCCCATATTTCTCTCTCTCCTTCCCTCTCTACTCTCTATCTCATTCACTATCTCTCTCTACTTCTCCCTCGTTATCTCCCCTTCCCTATATACTTATTTATTTCTCTCCATCTCTACCTCTCCCTTCCTCCTTCCCTCACTGCATCTCTCTATCTAATCCATCCCTCTAGATACATATATCTCTTTCCCTCCCTCCTCTCTCTCAATCTATCCACCTTCGTCCTTCCCTCTCCACTTCTCTCTCTATCACTTGTCTCTCTCACTCCTTCCCTCTCTACCTATCCCTCTATCTCCCTATCTCTCTCAATCTCCCAAACCATATAACAAATATCCTAAACCCTAATCACTATACCCTATACACTTAACCCTATACCCTCAACCCTAAAAATTGTCCCTCAACCCTCAACCGTATACCTTAAACCCTAAAATATACACCATCAACCCTCATCCCTACACCCTATACTCTCAACCCTATACTTAAAACCCTAAACCCTACACTCTCAACCCTTAACCCTATACCTTATACCCTCAATCCTATACCTTATACACTTAAACCAATACCCGCAACCTTGAACATGATCCCTCAACCATCATCCCTATACCCTATACCCTCAACCTTATACACTAAACCCTAAACATTATTCCTCAACTGTCAACCCTATGCACTCAACCCTCAACCCTATACCTTATACCCTTAAGCATATACCCTAAACCCAATACCCTCAACCCCATAACCAATATCCTAAACCCTAATACCTATACCCTATACACTTAACCCTATACCCTCAACCTTATACCCTCAACCCTAAACCCTAAACCCTAAACCCAATACCCTTAACCCTATAGCCTCAAAACTCATCCCTATACCTTATACCCTAAACCTTATACCCTAAGCCTTGATAATTATCCCTTAACCATATAATTAAACCTTAAACCCTAAACTCTCAACCCTTAACCCTATACCTTACATGCTCAACCCTATACCCTAAACCCTATATCAAAGGCATAAACCCTAATCACTATACACTATCCACTTAACTTTATACCCTCAGCCCTAAACATTATCTTTCAATTGTAAATCCTCAACCTGCAACCCTATACTTAACCATAAACCTTAAGGGTATGTGCAAGATCATCATGGAAAAAATAGGCCTTTAAGTGGCAAAAAATTCAAAAAAAATAGAGTTAGACAAGTTGACATAAAAAATTGAATAAGTTATCTATATTATTTCAAAAATATGTAAGAATAGAATCTGTAGCAAATTGAATGTAGTTTCTAAGCTACTAGGCTTATTCAAAAATAAAATAAAAATTCTATTTGGTGATAATTTGAAATTTCAATGTAGTAGTACTTACATTTTAAGGAAAAATAAGTAGGTTTTTGTCACGACCACCCCAACCACAATAAAATGATAATATTTTTAGAAATAAAGTGAAAGACTCATGTTAGGATGTGATGCATTTTTTTCAAGTAAATAATTAATTATGAATTTTTATTAACATTTAAAATATAAAAGCAGCGTATGTCTAACATATAACTTGGTCAAAATTCATGAAAATCATTTTTTTTCTTTTTTTCTATCTATAGTATACAAAGCATGAAGTGCATGTTTGGATTCAAAATGTGATCTTGTTTGAAGCTATGAATATTTTTTCAATTAGCCTATCAGGTGGGACTTTGGTCGTGAATTCAAATAGAAAAATGGATAATAATTATTTATTAAATTCAAAGTAAAAGCATAATTTATATTCGGTGGAAGCTCAAAATCTCTTTAAAAACCCTTTTCATTTCATCCAATTTTGGGTAAAAAAAGTCATCAGCCACATACTCTACAAATACCCATCACATTGCCACTTTTTGGACCATCATGATCCTACACATACCCCTAAACCCAACCATAAACCAAATAAGGTGATTCCATAATAATGGGTTATACTTTCTTAGACATCTTGATTTTTTCCTAAAAAAACATAGTTATAGAAAATATAATGAGTTAAGCCTTGAAAGGTTTCATTTAAAGGATTTTAATCAAAGAGGGTTTGATCAAAACACATTGGATAGAAACCTACTAGTTTTAAACAATACCTATAATGGAGTCTCCTTTACACCTATCAAAATATTGATAAAAATACACTTTTCATTTCCCTTTGGGCAATCTGAATAAACAATTTTGATGTTCTATGTGCTTCTCTTGCACTCTTAGGATCTTTCACCTAAAATGAGAGAGATAGAACCCCAAAATTGAAGCGGTTCACTCAAATAAAGGATTGTATGATTTTAGTATGACTAAATGCAATGATGTGGACGTAACTAAGTACTGAAATTGATTGATTATTGATGCAAAACCTATGAAATATGCAATGTTGAAAACACAATGTGATATGCAAGAATGAACTAAAACATGAGCAAATGAACATAGAATTGAAAGGGACTGAATAGAGTGCACTTGGAGGTAGATTGAAGACCTGAGAATATTCTGGAATGCTGGTAAAATTACTACAAATCACCAGTGAGACTCATTTGCCACTGATGGCAAATTAGTCCTGCTACTAAAAAAAAACACCTGAAAACTAATTTTTGACTGTCAAGAACTATAATCTAATAGAATCATCTTTTTCAGCCTTAAGGTGGGACTCATTCGCCACTGATGGAAAATCAGTCCTCCTCCAAAATTCTATGAAATCAAAGGTCAATTATGTAGCTCCAGATCTGCACTTGTCTTCTTGTTGGTTTGACAGAGTCAAATCTATAGAAAACTTACTATAGGTTGTCTCCAAGCCTGAAATAGGGTTTAGTTGACTTGAATCTCTTTGTTGACTTCTTGACCACCTTTCAACACCTATTTTCTTGAAAAATCTGCGTACACAAGTCTACAAACACACATGCAAAAGGGGGAAAATGGTTAAGGGTTAGAGTATAGGGATTTTCCTTGGTCAAATCCCACTTTGGTAATCAAACCCTTAATGAAGAAATGAAATAAAATGAACAAGGAATAATGAATAAACAACATGCAAATGTCCTAAATTCACCACATGCATGTTGAAGAAATCTGAAGATATGTCAATGGTTGCTCCAAGATGCTTGATGAATGCTTGATTGAATGATGCAAAGTGCTTGAATGCTACTTTATATTGAATGAGTGAATGCAAGTGAACTTGATGAATTTGATGAATGGGGTATTAAAATGAGAAGGAGAAAACATATTTATACACAATTATTCCCTAATAACCCAATAATACATCACAGGCCGACATAAGGTATTTTTGAAAAAAAACCCGAAAGAAATTTTGAATTATTTTGGATTTGGAGCCAAGAGGGACTCATTCGCCACCCATGGCAAATGGGTCCCACCTTGGGCTTGTGAGTGGGTGTTGGGAATTAACTTGCATTTAATGTTGTTTATTAGGTTTACATTCAAAAATACACTTAATTAAGTCTTATGAGCGCATAAAGGGGTCATATAAAGCATAAGAAAGGTGTAAATAGTAAAATCAAGCCTAAAAAAGTGTGAAATCTTGTTACAAGACTTTACAACACTTTGAAATAGGACTTGATAAGGGATAAAAGGGTGATTTTTAGGTGAATTGTAATGAAAAGAGTCTAAAAAAGTGTAGAAATGTGTTACAACAATTCACAACACCTTCACAAGATGTCATAATTTGAATGTTAAGGATCTAATGTGATGAGGGCCACACTACCCAAAACCCATGGAAATAACAATAGATACCAACACAAAATAGCGAGATAGAAAATGATTCACTTCAATTATTTTTAGAAAATGAATTTACAGATTCAAAGCTTACATGCTACAGCCTCATGGGCTTGATTCATTACAACAAAATCAACTCTATAAATAAAATCTACTATTTAGAGCCACAATTTGCACTATTAGGGCCACCTTCTACAATGCCCACTTAACCCTTTTTATTTTTCCCAATAATCACCCTAGAATGTTCTAGAAGATCAAATTTCCCCTTTTTGTTTTGGCATGAAAAGTCCCACTGTTTGATTTCTAGCCTAGGAAGAATTTTTTATGAAATTCACTTTTTAGAGGACCAACTTCATGGGGTCATAACTTTTGATTTGGGTGTGTGATTTTCTATTATTGCATATCATTGGAAATATCTCGATGAGCTATACAATGCGTAAACCCATTGTAGGTTGGTTCGGCCACTTTTTGACCTCTTTTAGGGCCTCTAAAGTTTTATATTTGAATTTAAAGCTGCATTGGAGAAATTTCTTGGGATGAAAATTTTAATTTATCCCAAACCATGAAAGGTATTGAGGCGATTGTTTCACGACTAATAATTTTTTTCAACTCTACTCCTTGGGGTAAATTTTCACATCCATATGAGCCCATTTTGGATGACTTACTAAAATTAGTAAGTGTTCATTTTTTACTATTTTTGATGCCTGATAGTCTTATACCCCTTAAGTGCCATCATGGGACTCAAAACAACTAAATAAAATAAAGAAAACATTTTTTTTGGGTGATGCAAGATTACCCTACACCGTTGGATGCTCCAACATCATAATTTGAATGCAAAAGTTAAATTGCAACATTAAATCAAAGAAAAATAGACCAAGCATCATGAGAGAAAGACCTAAAAGACCATAAAAATGTGAATGATCCATTTTTCTATGGTACAAGATCAAATGAATTCATTTAAAATTTATGTTTTGTAAGTATGTAGCCCTTATTTTAAGCTTCCCAAAATGTATAATTTTAAATATATTTAATTTGATTATTATATCTATTTTTCATTTCTTTTGAATGTAGGTTTTTCAATAAACATCAATGTATTTGTTTCGCACATACAAGAAAAAAAGGAAAATAGAGAAAAAAATCTAAAAAATACATGTTCACTAGGTATTGATGTCCTTATTTCAACAACAAAAAATTGTGTTATGAAATACACCTATGTCCAAATTATAATTACTCTAGCTTAGAAAATTAATTAAAAAAATATGCAACAAAAACTTATGAAAAAATATTCATGCACTATATATTGTTGTGACAAATCTATATTTTAAAAAATAGAATTGTATCCTTTCTATAAAAAAATTTATATATTACAAATATCACTTTTTAAAAAAATTGTTTAATAGAAAAAATAAGTTATTAAAAATTACATAAAATGATTCACAATTTTTTTAATTTTTTTAAAAATATAATTAGAATCTACACACAAAATCTCACAAATCACTAGTTTTCTTTATCTTCAAATTCTTAATGGTTTAGTTGCCATTGGTGTAAGAAAGTGAAGATCTAGTGAAAAATGTTGATTTCAATGTCAAGTTTGGCCAAAAAGTGTAACCCTAGTGAAAAATGTTGATTTCAATGTCAAGTTTGGCCAAAAAGTGTAACCCATTATTTTGGGAACAACCAATACCCTCAACCCTATGCCTAATATCCTAAAACCTAATTCCTATACACTTACACCTATACCCTCAACCTTGAACCTTATGCCTTAAACCCTAAACCCTACACCCTCAACCCCCATATCCTAAACCCTTTACTCAATCCCTAAACCCTAAACTCAATTCCCTCAACTCTATACCCAATATCCTAAACTCTAATCCCTATACCCTATGAAATTAACCATATACCCTCAACCCTAAACATTATCCCTCAACTCTCAACCCTTTACCTTAAACCATAAACCCTACACCCTCAACCCTCATCCTTATACCCTATACCCTCAACCCTCATCCTTATACCCTATGCCCTCAACCTAGTATCCTAAGCCTTGAATATTGTCCCATAACCCTATATTAAACCCTACACTCTCAACCCTAAACCTTATACCTTATAACCTAAACTCTACACCCTAAACCCTAAACCCAATATCCTAAACCCTATACACATAATCTTATACCCTCAACCCTAAATATTATCACTGGAACAATGGAAAAAGTTGACTTTTCCTTGTTTTATTTTGGGATAATTAATGGAAAATTGGACTTGATATCTCCTCAATCTAGTGTTGTGAGGTGTTTTACACATCCACATTAGGTCCTGGGCCCTTTTTAAGCTAAATTAACTTAACTCTGCCCTAATTTAATGTTGTAAAATGTATTTATTTACATATTCATATTAAATTTAAGGGGCTTGTAAATTTTATGCATTCCAATATTATGCATTCCAATGCACATTTTGATAATTTTTTTGACAAAATCAACATATAAGCCTAATTTCTTCACTCCTCGACATTTTAGCAGGAAAAATAGCCCACGTGGGACCCATTCACCACCTTGCATTAATGAGTCCCATCCAGGTGGGACACATTAACCCATGACAACAAATGAGTCTGATCTAAGATATTTTTAAGGTTTGAGCGAGAAAAACTTGGTTTTAAGTTTAAATTTCTTCCATGTCAGCCTTGTGGATGCAATTTAACGGTCATTTGAGTGGCTTTCCTATATAAGAAAGCTTTCAAATACTCATTTCACATAATAAACATCACACATTCATGTTATCAAGTCAAGCAAGCAAGATTTAAGCATCCCAAGTCTTCACAAGGTAATCAAGATAGCTCTCAAGATCAATTCTAAGGCATTCAAGGGTAGATTATTCATCAATTGTTGTAGCCATTCAAGATCCATCACCATTGCAAGGTTATAATTGCATTATTTCATGTTCATGCTTCATTATCTTATTTCATCATTTGGCTTAATTACCTAAAAGGGTTTTAACTAAGGCAAACCCCTATTCCCTAACAATTAAGACTTTTTCTCTCTTTCTTTATGTGATTGTAGATCTAGGTGCTATGAGGACTTGAAGATCATTTAAGATTAGGTTACAAGCTTGTTGGAGTTGTCTCCCCATTCGCAAGGTCAAAATTTTACTAAAAGGTCATCTACAACCTTGAAATCAAGATTTTAGATCTGGGAACCTAGAGGAGTAGATTGAGTAGACTGAGAGGAACAGATCTAGACTTTGAATTTCTTGAAAATACAAACTGAATTCATTCACCACAAGTGGCGAATGAGTCCCACTATAGGATTTTTTCAAATATCTTTCCAAATTTTGATACGCATTTAGCTGAAACTTGATCCTATGCAGAGACCCAAATCTGGGACTGATTCACCCAGAATGGAGTCTAATGAGTCCCACTAGGCTAGAAAATTAGGTTTTTCATCATTTTCAGTGTTGTTTCCAGTCGTCAACACATTTCTAGGTGCACATGTTCTATTTTGTAGCTTTCCATTTTGTTCTTCTTGCATTTTCAAGTCATATAGTGTTAGTTTGCATCTTATTAGGGTTTTTCATTTTATCTTTCATTTCATTATCTTTTCCAAGTCTTAACTTGGTGGTGAACCCCTCTTGTAATCTAAAATCATACCCTAGGATACCTTATGGCAAGATCTCTCCATTATTTATTGGATTGAGATCTCTACAGTTATCCTTGAGTGGAATACCTTTAGGAAAGTGGGTGTTATAGCACTTAATCTCTCCCTATCCCCCATTTCCTCTATTCCAATCACTAAACCCTCAACACTATACTTAAACCATAAACCCTATATTCAACCTTGTACCCTAAACCCTAAGCCCTAAATTTTAAACCCTCAATGTAATATTGTTAACCCTATATCTAATATCCTAAATCCTAATCCCTATACCCTATAAACTTAACTCTATACCCTCAACCCTAAACACTATTGCCCCACCCTCAACCCTATACCTTAAACCCTAAACCTTGCATCCTAAACCCTCATCC
>VDFB02196089.1:0-12461 GCA_007258455.2 Sequoia sempervirens | reverse complement strand
TGTCATTCGTTTAATGACCTATATGATTTCTGGTATTCTTCGCTAATTGCATGCGGGCTTCTTTGATGCAGCACAGGCGGATTCAGCCAGGATTCACAAGGCTATGGCCAATATCATAGATGGAGTTCAGAATACCTTCGAGGCCATATTTGCTAGGCGGCTGAATCCTGAAGAGATAAGTTTTGATAATTTGAGGGGTTTGTTGGTTCCCTTCTTCGCAGATGTTAAGACCTTCGTACAAGATGACTTTGAAAATACTGCTACATTCTCCACTTTGATCCAGAACACGCAGGACTCATTGGCTGCTTGGAGAAAATCTTGTACGAGGCATGAGCACTCAGTTACAGTGTTAGAGTTTCAGTTAGATTGTGTTCCATCTATTTCAGTTGAGGAGGTTGAGGCCGTACTTGGCAGATTTGTTGAGTTGGCAGTCAGAGAGAAGGCTAATGGGAACACACTACTGGACGAGGATCTTCTAGAAGACTGAGTATGGAGCATTTATTGCATTTGCTATTTTGGGAGTGAGTGGGAATCTTTGATTCATTTAATGTACCACCTCCCTATTCTGGCAGTTTTTAGGGTTAGGGCTGAGGTGGCACGATTCTGGCCACTCTATTGATTGTAACCCTAGCCGTCCTTTGGGACTTGGCTAGCTATAAAAGGGGGAGTCCCCCTCATTTGTAAGGCATTAGAATTAGAATCAGATTAGAGATCAGAGATTAGATCAGAGCTAGAATTGAGATAGAGTTAGAGCTAGATTGTAGAGCATTTTGCATAATTTGGAGAAGAGAGAAAGTTTTCCCTTTGAAAACTTTTGAAGAGACTGTTGTGTAACACATTTTGTGATAATAGATCTTTTCATTGATGATGGAATTTGTCTTGTCATGAAATGCTAGCAAGGTTTCTTCTTCCTTTCGTATCCAAGTAGATTAAATTCATGCAAGTAGCTTACTTTGGTGTGTGGTGTTTCATTGAGATAGCTTCATTTTATTCCATACCACTAGCGGCTTGTTGATGATAAGTCTGCCTTGCGTGGTCAACTGGACATTATTTTGTGCTTGACTTCGGTTATGGCTTACATACTTATATGCGTTGTTCTGATGGTGTACGTATGTTAAACTGTAACTTGAATACCTTTCGCTATCCCCTTTGAAGATTGCACCGATTTTGCTGAGGCTGTCCGACGGAGGCTAGGTGAAATCTGGTTGAAGTCTATTGAGACGAAGCCCCACATACCTTGCATTTAGAATAGAGTACAAATTTCTTAGGCCCTTTCCCTTTTACTTTCCGCATACTTCTTGTTAGTTTTAGAAAAGGATACACATTGCCAAATCATACACGTAAGAATCCCCTTCAAATTACATATCAACTGCTAACTGTGAGAAGTCTGAACAACTACGTAAGTCCCCTTGACATACCAGCAATATCACATCAAGCCAAACTGAGCCTATTCGCACTAAAGGAACCTTGGAGTTGAACGCACGAACTTTCTGGCAATCTTAGCGTGCGGAATACTTTGATCAAGAGAGAATAGAGCGTCCGTTGGGCGACTTTGTTCTGTGTTGGTGCGGTCTCAAAAACCACGTCAACATGTATCAACCTGTGGTGGTTCAGTTGTCTCCGATCCAGCTTGAATTGGTGTCTCAGGCTCTGAATCTACGTCAATAGGCTGTACATGTGGCGAACTAGGAGGTGAAACGTGAGGTTCAGCCTGAATGACTGTCTCTACTAGAACCTCAGGAACATTCTCAACTTGTTTCTGTTTCCTCTTACCAATAGCTCTTTTCCCTGTGTTTCCACTAAGTCTAACCCCTTTAAGAGGTATTATAATAGCTTTGACTCTGGGTCTTTCCCTAGAAGTAGAAGGCAACGAAGAGAAATCCTTTGGCGGCTCTGCTACAGGAACCGACTTCCGCTTCCGTTTGCTCTCCAAGAACAACCTGCTAGTCTTGATAACTGATCTGGAAACCTCCTCGACAGAAGTATTCTCCTTAGCATACCAATCAGGCGAGGGAAGTGGCTGCCGAGCAACTTGATCTTTAACATATGAATTGAGAAGAACTTCTCCATCATCATCCAATAGACCATCAACATCTTCTGATAGGTAATTAGAGAGCTGACCAATAGTGAGTCTACAATAGTGATGACGACGAACCTCGAATTCATCTTCACAATTAGCCCAGAAATCTTCAAGTGCTGGCTTATGTGCAATCCCTCGCAAGCTTAGGGCGTGAAAAATGAAAGCTTGACACCTTCAAATCCACCCTAGAAGCTTCAAGAGCCACGAAAATTTCACTAAGTATGGGAAAATTGAAGCTCACACATGAAAATGTGCCCAAAGAAGAGAGGGGCCATGGAAAATTCTTCTAAGTACTTAAAATTGGAAGAAGGGGTGGTGAAATGCGCCCTTGCAAGCTGAAGATTGATGGAAAATCCCCTAAGTATTGCAAATCGGAAGCTCAAGGTCTTATATCCGCCTTAGCTTGAGGGAGGAAGCCTTGAAATTTTCTAAGGCATTGAAATTGAAAGCTTGAAGGGTCATATGCGCCCAAGAAGAAGAGAAGGCCTTGAAATTTTCTAAAGCATAGAAATTGGAAGCTCCAAGGTCCAAATGTGCCCAAGGAAAGGAGATGGCATGGGAAATTTTTTGAAGTGTCCAAAATTTGAAGCATGACACCTCTATATGCGCCTTGAGAAGATGGGGAGACTTAAAAATATTCTAAGGCATTTAAATCTGAAGCTTGACACTCCATATGCGCCTAAGGAGAAGAGAGAGAGATTAAAAGTTTATAAGGCATGCAAACTAAAAGTAAGACCCCCTATATGCGCCTAAGGTAAAGAGGGGAGACTTGAAAATTTCTAAGTGTTATAAATTGGAAGTAACAACTCCTAAATGCGCCCTTGCAAGTTGAGGAAGCAAGTAAATGTTTAAGTGTTGGAGAATGAAACTACAAAGGGTCAAATGCGCCCAACTAGAAGGTGAGAGATAAAAAATGTTATAAGTATTGAAAACTTGAAGTAAGACCCCTTGTATGCGCCTCAACTTGGGTGAGAATTAGAAAAGTTTCTAAGGCATTGAAACTTGAAGCTTGCCCTCCTTCTAGCGCTAATTTTGTTGATATGTTTTTCATGACCGCACCAACACAGAATAAAGTTACCAACGGTGACTCTATCCTCTCTTGAACAAAATTTCCTGCATGCTAAGATTGCTAGAAAGATCATGCATTCAACTCGAAGGTTCCTTCATGCAGTGGATAGTCTCAGTTGGCTCAATGTGATTTGCTGGTGTTTCAAGGGGACTTACGTAATTGTTCAACAGAGGAGAAAGGAATTTGAAAGCTCGAAAGGTTTGTCTATAAAGCTCTTGTTTCTTAAACTAACCAGAAAGTACTAAATCGAAATGGTTGCAGGGATAGAAGATGCTATGGACTAATCTACGTGTGGGACGTGAAGATCAATTTTCACAAGCCTCAATTAGATTCCGTTTTGCCTCACTTCGGATAGCCTTCACAGAACTGGTGCAATCTCCAAGGGGAGTAACTAAAAATATTCAGATTACAATTCAATAATGAAGACACCGTCACAACGACGCATACCAACATGAAGATCGTAATCGAAGTTAAGTCCACAAGTTTCCAGTTTACTATGCAAGGCGAACTCACCATTAGCGAGTCCACTAGTGGTATGGATAGACGAAGTTTTGCTCAAATTGAAGACCACATTCCACAATTACTAACTACTTGCATGAAATGAAATTTACTTTACTTTAAGCTATTACTCGAATTAGAAGGACGAAGAAACCTTGCTAGCTACTCACAACAAAAGATGAGATCATCATCAATGAAAACCCTTTTTATTATGAGAGTGTTCACAACAATTTCTTACAAAGCTTTCAAAGGAAAAAATTTCCTTCTTCTTCAAACTACACTATCGATCTACGCTATGCTACTTCTAAGTTGTCTCTCTATCTTCCTATCTCTACTCTAATCTAATTTCTACTCTAAAAAATGAGGTACAAATGAGGGGGGGATGCCCCTTTTATAGCTGGCCAAGTCCAGTGGACGGCTCATATTACAATCAGATAGATGGCCTAGATTGTGCCACCCCAGCCCTAACCCTAAAAACTGCCACCAAGAGGAGTGGGGTAATAAATGAGCAATTAATGTCCACCATCTTCTTAGAAGATTCCAGTTTGTAAACGCGTTCACACTGCTCTTTCTTTGATTGCAAACTGGATGAGTCTGATCGCCACGACTTCAACTTCTTGAAAGGGTATGGCAGGCACGTTCTCGATCTAACTCCAAGGCGGCAACTTGTTTCTCCTGCTCGATGATGATTTTTTTTCTCCTTCCTGATGTCGTTCTTCAACTTTGAAGTACTTGATGGTGACCATTAACACTTGGAAGGATTCTCTCATCTTGAACTCAAACATTTCTTCTTTGCCACTTGAGTTGGGCACATACTAAGGCTCAACACTTAGCTATTTCCTCCAAGTACTCGCTTCATCTCCCCAAGCCACCATGCCTTGGCCTCGATGTTCACCCTGCAAAACAAGCAAGGAGAAGAGCATCATAACACTTCATAATATAAATTCACCTCACTTACCTGATTTTCATGCTTTGATCTCCAAGGTCTGAGTGATTGTTGGATCCTTTTCTCTAGCAAACTTTGCCTTCTTCATAGCCTTTCAACACCTGTGCATTTAGGGACCTATGTCTGGAGTTTGTGCCTTAGAAATTTCTCCACCCTGAGGGTGCATTTGGAAGCTTGAGTTTCACTTTATCTGCAAATTCTTCGTGCCCAAGACAAATTTCATTTCCTGTTTGTGAACGTGTTTCACCTCATCAACATTTTTCAACATAATTTATTCTTTTGGTGATAAGAGACTTAGGCATTTTCGTATTTTATTCCTCTGCCTTAGAAATTTTTTATTTCCCTTAGGAAATTCATCAATCAAGTGCCCATCAAAAATCTTCATCTTAAAGTCTCCAGCAAGGTGTGGAAGAGTTTCAAATCAATTCCTCATTGAATATGTCCAGTACCCAGAAGAAAATTCCCTTCAGAAAGCATCAAATCCATGGGTCTACAAACGAAGGGGTACATTTAATTTTTGAATTTTTAGACCTTAGAAAAATAATTTTCCATCAAATTTATTCTCGTTCTTCATCTCTGGGCGTATTTTCTTGCTTGGCCTTGAAAATCTTCTTCAATCTCATGAAGCTGGAGTATTCTGACTCATCCTTGCCAATTTTATCCATGCCTTAACAAATTTCATCATCCCTTGTCAAGCTTAGGCGTATTTCTCTAGAGGTGGAATAAATTTCAACACTTAGAAAAATTTCACATAATATCATCAGCATGGGCGTATATGAGTAGCTGAGCTTCACATTTTTAACACTTAGTAAATTTTACCTTCCAGTCAAGGCTAGGGCGCATTCAGCATAGTGAGCTTTGAATCTGAAGTACTTAGAAACTTTTCCAACTTCTCCTCCAAGTCAAGGCGCATTTGACATAGTGGGCTTCCAATTCTCCACACTTAGAATATTTCCTCATCTTCCCCTTTAGCTAAGGGGCATTTTCTGGGTGTTACTTTCAGTTTGCAACCCTTAGAATATTTTCAAACTCTCTCAGCTTCTTGAGTGCACACAAGTTGTCTTATCTCCAACTTTCAATACTTATAAGATTTCAAATTTCTTCTCCAAATCAAGGGCACACTTAGGATAGTAAGCTTTCAGTTTTTTATGCCTTAGAAATTTTCATTGACTTCCTCTTGAGTTAAGGCACATTTGCTGGTAGCTACTTCAAGCTTCCAGTTTCACACTTAGAAATTTCTCTAACTTCTTCCTCAAGACTTAGGCGCATTTAGCATAGTGAGCTTTCAATCTGAAGTACTTAGAAACTTTTCCAACTTCTCCTCCAAGTCAAGGCGCATTTGACCCTCCATACTCTGAGTTCACTTGCCTTAGAAAATTTTAACACTCCTTCATCAAGTTAAGGCGCATATAAGGGGGCAAGCTTCAAGTTTCAATGCCTTAGAAACTTTTCTAATTCTCACCCAAGTTGAGGTGCATACAAGGGGTCTTACTTCAAGTTTTCAACACTTAGAACCTTTTTTATCTCTCACCTTCTAGTTGGGCGCATTTGACCCCTTGTAGTTTCATTCTCCAACACTTAAACATTTTCTTGCTTCCTCAACTTGCAAGGGCACATTTAGGAGGTGTTACTTCCAATTTATAACACTTAGAAATTTTCAAGTCTCCCCTCTTTACCTTAGGCGCATATAGGGGGTCTTACTTTTAGTTTGCATGCCTTCGAAACTTTTAATCACTCTCTCTCTTCTCCTTAGGCGCATATGGAGTGTCAAGCTTCAGATTTAAATGCCTTAGAATATTTTTAAGTCTCCCCATCTTCTCAAGGCGCATATAGAGGTGTCATGCTTCAAATTTTGGACACTTCAAAAAATTTCCCATGCTATCTCCTTTCCTTGGGGGCATTTGGACCTTGGAGCTTCCAGTTTCTATACTTTAGAAAATTTCAAGGCCTTCTCTTCTTCTTGGGCGCATATGACCCTTCAAGCTTTCAATTTCAATGCCTTAGAAAATTTCAAGGCTTCCTCCCTCAAGCTAAGGCGCATATAAGACCTCGAGCTTCCAATTTGCAATACTTAGGGGATTTTCCATCAATCTTTAGCTTGCAAGGGCACATTTCACCACCCCTTCTTCCAATTTCAAGTACTTAGAAGAATTTTCCATGGCCCCTCTCTTCTTTGGGCGCATTTTCATGTGTGAGCTTCAATTTTCCCATACTTAGTGAAATTTTTGTGCCTCTTCAAGCTTCTAGGGCGGATTTGAAGGTGTCAAGCTTTCATTTTTCACGCCCTAGTAGAATTTCAGCTCATTTCCAAACTTGAAGCAATTTTCGAGAGGTGATTATTCTGATTGTTGAGGATGCCCTTAGCTTGCCCTAACTTGCTATTTTTAGAAACTTTCACAACTTTTGCATTTCAAGCTGATTTTGGACTTCGAAAGGCTTGATTTTCATTTTGCCCTGATTCTCGTGACATGACTGAGCTGCTGGTGCCTGATGCTTGCATGCCTCTGCTATTTTTAGCAACTTACTAAAAATAGTAACTGTTTAGAATGAGTGTCATGTCCCCCGAAATAGTAGCATTGCAATACGAAGCATAGAAAGCGAGATAAACAAAATACATGTCAAAGACATTAACTATTTTATTATCATAATTATAAGTATTAAATTTAATGTTGTAATACCAAAATATAAATATTAGCAATCTCATTATAATTATGATTACCAAATTAATATTACAATTATGATTATAAATATAATAGATATTATAATATACATGTCATTAAACAAACATATATTGTTTTAGTAATTACTATAATAATAATAAAGAAATCATAAAAGAAATAGTACTGAAATATGTGACTAAATAAACAAATGACAAATATAAATATTATTATAATGCAAAATAGAATTGTTAATTGTAATTATTATAATAGTAATATACATGATAAAATAAAGTAATAATATATACCTCTGCCTTAGTTAACACATAAACCCATAAGCAGCAATTTCTAGCAAGAGATATAATAATAGAACAAACATAAAGAAGCAATCTTTAGCCAAAAACACAATTATTACTAACAAAGCCTAAAAAAAGTGATCCTCACTAATAAAAATAACAGTAATCACATATGCAAAAGACGCAGCTCTAAAAAGGGGATAAATAAAACGTATAAATAATGCCAAATAAAAGATAGATAAATAAACACCAAGTCGATTCCTAAAAAGCTCATAAACTAGGCGATTAACCAATGCAGCAATCAAAATTATTAAGGGATCAGTCCCAAAACAAATAAAGTAACGAATGCATGAAAAGACGTGTCTAGAAAATAAAGAGACCTTTGATCAGCCATAAAGGAGAGATCGATGCAAGGCATCAAGGAGAAAAATAGGGAATGAGAATATGAAAGAAAGGAAAGTAGATAAGGAAGGAAGAAATCATCCTTGAGAAATCAATGTACTGTTTAGTCAAAATCTGATAAGGCAGTGAGCAGTAAGTCTGATATTATTATAAATGTAGATACATTGATATATAGAAAATATATTTGTGTGTATGTATTTCTTTATATAGATATACTTACATTAATGGTATATGAATATTTATTAGAAATAATGTATATATATATTTAAGTAGAATATATATACGTATTAATATACATATTCATATAGGAATAATGATATATATATTTTTTATAAATTGAAGTCGATTAGAAATGATGACATATACATAGATATATATATATATATATATACGATTATGCAATAATGATGCTTGCAACAATTATTGAACCTTATAAGTAATTACGATTTTAATATAAGAATGAATAGATTAATATTTATTTATGTATGTTTTTATCGTATAAAGGTAAGGATGAAGGAAGACGATTAAGGAATAAGGAGACACAGTAGTTCAGGTGATGTATTCACTTAGCAATAATATTTAGCATATTTTGAATAAAAGAACTAAATATTGTTAATTTGATTATTGATATAATGACATCCTTTAATCTTATCATAATGAGAATTATCATAGGAAATGATGAACTTAAAGAACCATTGGCAAAAATGAAAATATATTTGATTATAGGCATGAAATAAATCTTGGATGAATGCAAATATATCTGATTGTTTAAAGATTGTCTACTATGTGCTTGTAAACCTATTAGGATGGACAAAACATGGGTGAAGTTGGATTGCCTAAAAACCCCACTTTCAGCCCCTTAGGCCCTAGACAAGGGATTGGGCTTTGCAGCCCCTTAGGCTCTTAACAAGGGATTGGGATTTGCAGCCCCTTAGGCCCTTGACTAGGGATTGGGTTATAGAAAGATGGGGGTCCCACCTAGGTCTCTGCCCCTTAGGCCCAAGATACGGGATTGGGCAAGAGAAGGTGGTAGGCCTTAGGCCACTTGGACTCTATGGTTCCTCTCCCCTAATAGGATGAGTGTCTTCTGAGGTGTTACCATGAGTGGAGTATGTAGGTACTAAGCCCCTAGGCAAGAAGGATTGTGATGGACAACCTCTTGAGTTTACATGAGGGTTTCAGGGCGGATCCACCTATGGCACTCCTCTTATGTCTTCATTAATTGATTTATGTTCATGAATATATTGTGGATATCTAGATATTATTGCTAACAGATATGTGTATGTGGAAATGTTTTTTTTAATTTGGTGAATGCAGATTTCAATCTAGGATTATTTCATTAGAGAAACACATTCCTTTTGGAAAGAAGAAACCCTAAACCTAAGCAACAATCGAATTTTAGGGCAAACAAGCAAATACAAGAGCAAGGCTAGGTAAGGGACATTACAATGAGCTCAAACTTTGCGTGCCGATTGCCTGAAGGATGATGATTGTAACTGGATGCTGGTTTTGTGTGACCCTCGTGTTTCGCCCTACTTTTTAGGAAACCCTAATTCCTCTGCATGGACATGCTAAAAATAGTAAGTGCTTGATTTTCGAACCTCTGTAACTCTGTTTGACCTGAAATTCGCGCCATGGGGTCCTCATCACTTGCTTGACCTGCTCACATTGGCATCTCGCACTAATTTGCTATTTATAGCCCTGTTTGAGAAATGCCTTACTATAAATAGTAAGTGCTCAGATCGCCTTCAAATTTTACCAGCGGGTTCCTCGGAAGATACTGATCGTGATGGGATACCTTGGTTTTTAGAAATTCTGGCATTTGACCCCTCATTTTGGGTCCTGAAGCTGGAAACCCTAATTGGACTTGTATTTTGCTCAAATGGTCTCTGTTTGACCCCGTTTCTGTTGCATGTTGTTGTGTTCGTGATTCTGAAGTGATGGGTAGCTGCCGGAGTGGTACTGCTAAAAATAGTAAGTGTCCGAGAAAGTGATCTTTTGACTGCCGGATGCGTTTGCATGTCACATTGCCCGAGAGATCTCAAAAAGCCAAGAAAAACCTAGAAAAATGATCAACATGCGAGCACTGGCTAAAAATAGTAAGTCTCGGAAAAGTGATCAACTCTATTTGCATGTTACCTCGTTGCGAAGCTCTCGGAAAACCTAGAAAGATTATGCTGACATGCATTGAGAAATCTTGCATGCAAATCCTAAAAATAGCCACCGAAGGCAGAACTGCTAAAAATAGTAAGTTGTCTGTTTCAGCTCAAATTTTGCAAGCAGGCAGCTCACAGCGTTCCAAGTGAAGCGCAATTATCAGAATCTGAAAATCCCAAGAAAATACGCCCCACAAATTGGTACTTACTAAAAATAGAAAGTTGTTAGAATTCAGTGAAAATTCAGTGGGAGCCTGTTGGAAGCATGCTGACTGTATTGCCAAACTCAGATTTCAATTTATTCACTCCATTTGACTTCAAACTGGCTGGAAGACTCGAAACCCTAATTCTCAGACTTAGCCAAAATTTCACATCAGACGGGCACGTCCGCTTGAAATACTAGCAAATCACATCAAGCTAACTGAGACTATCCACTGCATGGAGGAACCTTGGAGTTGAATGCATGATCTTACTAGCAATCTTAGCATGCAGGAGATTTTGTTCAAGAGAGGATAGAGTCACCGTTGGTAACTTTATTTTGTGTTGGTGCGGTCACGAAAAACACATCAACAATACTCTCCCCTTGACTATTTGAATAGTCGATCAATGTGATCGATAGGATATTGAATCCTCATTTTATGAATAAAACTATGTATTTACCAAAAGATTTATATACTTGATCTATTATGAAAAATTTGTGTTCATGTGAATGTGTTTATCTTTATAAATATACTTTACATAGGAGTTAATTGATAGAAAAATTAACATGAATAGAACATTTAGGTTAAACAATTATATAATCATGGTGAGAACGTATGAAAGAACGCGAACTATTCCTGGAACTAGTCAAGATGGTGGACAAGGAGCTACAAAACTGGAAGCAAGGCTTGATCGGATTTTAGCAAGGCAAACTAATCTAGAAAGAGTGAAAGCTGTGGATGGGCCTGAAATTGAAATAATTGTCACTAATTTAGAAGGAGAAAGTTCATCACATGGGCAAGGTGAAAACCGAAACCATGATAAAGAGACCCTATAGGATGACTACTACAAAACTTATGGAGCTTAAGGCACAATTGGATGAATTATTGTGAAAAGGACTAATAAAATCAAGTGTTTCACGTTGGGGAGCGCTTGTTCTATTTGTCAAGAAGAAAGATGCAACTTTAAGACTGTGCATTGATTATCGTATCCTTAACAAAGCTACGGTTAAGAATAAGTATCCATTGCCACGCATTGATGATCTTTTTGATCAAATGAAAGGTGCAGCTGTATTTTCAAAGATAGATTTGAGATTTGGATATCATCAGCTAAGAGTTAAGGATGAAGATATCTTTAAAACTGCTTTTAGAACTTGGTATGGACACTATGAGTTCACCGTTTTACCATTTGGTTTAACAAATGCACCAGCAGCGTTCATGAATCTGATGAATAGTGTGTTCAAAAATTATTTGGATAAGTTTGTATTAGTATTTCTAGATGACATTCTGATATATTCTAGAAATGAAGAACATTGCAAACATCTTGAAATGGTTCTGCAATGGTTAAGAGAGCATAAATTGTATGGAAAACTATTGAAGTGTACGTTCTTCCAAAAGAAGGTACATTATTTGGGCCATGTTATTTCAGTAGAAGGAATAGCGGTAGATCCAACAAAGATTAAGGTAGTTGTTCAATGGCCATCTCCAAAATTGTGTCAGTAGTGAAGTTTTATGGGATTGGCAGGATACTACAGAAAATTTGTGGCAAATTTTTCTAAGATTGCTTTTCCTATAACTTCTTTGCAAAAGAAAAGAAAAATGTTTGAATGGAATGAGAAGTGTCAAGAAGCATTTGACCTACTCAAAGAGAAGTTAACCACCACACCTATCATTAAAGTACCTGATCCTGATTTGAATTTCACGGTTATCACCAATGCATGTGAAAAAGGATTAGGTGGTGTATTGATGCAAGATGGAAAGGTGATTGCATATGAATCTAGGAAGCTTAAGCCATATGAAATGAATTATGCTTCGCATGATTTAGAGTTGGCAGCTGTAGTTCATGCTTTGGAAATGTGGAGACATTATTTGCTGGTAAATCCCTTTGAGCTAAAAACTGACCATAATGGGTTGAAGAATCTTTTTACTCAGCGAAATTTGAATGCCAAACAGAGAAGATGGTTGGAGTTGATAGCTGACTATGATTTTAATATCAGTTTTATCAAGGGAAAAGAAAATCGGGTTGCTAATGCACTAAGTCAGAAACGTCACATTGCTTCAATAGTAGCAATTCATACCGATTTCAAAGAGCAAGTACTCCAGAAATGCAAAGATGATGAGTACCACTTGCAAGTTAAGCAAGCACTTAAAGAAAATCCA
>VDFB02196088.1:0-20472 GCA_007258455.2 Sequoia sempervirens | reverse complement strand
AATCTGATCATTAAAATTTACATGGTATCAGAGCAGGTTTGAGAGGATCGTGGTCAGATTATTGCTAATCAGCATACCCTATTTGTTCACTTATCTACATCAGTCAAGATGGTGAATGGTTTGAAGGTTGAGGATAGACTCAAAGGTGCATCTAACTTCACTTCATGGAGATTTAGGATCATGCTTACCTTGCGTGAAAATGACTTGGGTGAGTTCGTGGAGTCTAGTGCTTCTGAACCTGAGGAGGAAGAAGAAAAGTTGCAGTGGGTGAAGAAAGACATTAAAGCAATGAAGATATTGGTTGATTCCATCAAGGATCATATTGTTCCTATCATCTCTAAGTTGAAGAAAGCAAAAGATAGGCTCAAGACCTTGGAAGAGATGTACGAAATCAACAATACCAGCCGGGCACTTGCACTAAAGCATCAATTGCATCATGTGAAGATGGCAAAGGGAGAATCTGTTATGGCATACTTTATGAGGATTTCAGATTTGAGAGATCAGCTCTCAACAATAGGACATATGGTTGATGACAAGGACTTAACCATGCTTGCTCCCAATGGGCTACCTTTGTCCTGGGAATCTTACATTCAGGGAATCAGTGCAAGATCGAAATTGCCTAAGTTTGATCGTCTAAGATCTGATTGCATTCAAGAGGAATCAAGGTTGGTGGCAAGAGGCGTTGGTCAAAGTTCAAAGAATGAAGACTTTCATGTTCTTGCCTCCCATACTTCAAAGAAGAAAGGAAAAGATGGAAGGAAAGGATTCTTCAAAAGGAATTGAGACAAGGGAAATGATGATGCACCTCCATTCAAGAAGAAGAGAGATATGTCCAAGATTCAGTGTTTTAGGTGTGACAAGTTTGGGCACTTCGCCAAGTATTGTCCAACTAGACCTAAGCAACAGGTCACCATTGCGGATGTTGATGATGCCTCTTCACAAAAGGATTCAAGTGAATATTTGTTCTATTCGGCATTATCAAGCAGTGCACCTTCCGACACCAACACTTGGATAATCGATAGTGGTGCTTCACGACACATCACCGGCTTTAAGGAGCACTTATCAAGTTTGGTGGAAAATGAGTCTTCTGAACAAGTCATCATTGGAGATGATGCTAGCTACTCCGTAAGAGGAATTGGGACCTCTACACTTCATTTGGATTCCGGCATCTCACTTCAGTTGGGTAATGTTCTTTATGTTCCTGGAATCAAGCGCAATCTTATTTCTATTTCAGCTTTGGAAGATAAAGGATATCAAGTTGCCTTCTCCAAAGGCAAAGTTTTAGTGTGGATGGAGAACTCTAGCTTCAAGGATGCTCAAGTAATTGGAGTTAGACATGAAAACCTTTACAAGGTCTGCACACGTTCATTACAAGCTTTGGTTCATGACTCTTCAAGTCTATGCGATCTTTGGCATCGAAGATTGGCTCACCTACACTTCCGAGCCTTACCTATCATGGAGAAGATGGTGACGGGCCTTCCTAAGTTCAACCAGGAGAATGAAGGTACTTGCAAGGGCTGCGCATTGGGTAAGAATATAAAAGCCCCTTTTCATAGTAGAGAAAATAGATCTAAGTGTATTTTAGACCTTATTCATTCTGATTTATGTGGTCCTATGTTTGTTCCATCTTCGAGTGGATTCCTGTATTATGTTTTGTTTATTGATGACCACTTTAGGAAGACTTGGATTTTTTTTTTGAAATCTAAAGAGTCTAAGGAAGTGTTGGATAGGTTTAAAGAGTTCAAAGCTCTAGTAGAAAATCTTTCTGGTAAAAGAATTAAGGTCCTCAGATCTGACAATGGTGGAGAATACACCTTTGGTAGTTTTCAAATTTTTTGTATTGATGTAGGGATTAAGAGGGAGTTCTGTGTTCCCTATAATCCTCAACAGAATGGTGTTGCAGAAAGAAAGAACAGGACAATCGTGGAAGCAGCAAAGGCCATGATTCATGATCAAGATTTGCAAACCTTCTTATGGACAGAAGCTTCCAGGACGGCTGTATATGTTCAGAACAAAAGTCCTCATAAGATCTTGGAAAATATGACTCCAGAAGAAGCCTTTACAGGGAAGAAGCCTGAAGTCAGTCACTTGAGGATCTTTGGATGTCCTGTCTATGTTCTTGTTCCCAAGGAAAAGAGAACCAAGTTGGAGCCTTCTGGCAAGAAGGGAATATTTGTGGGCTACAGTGAGACATCAAAAGCCTACATAATATACATTCCAGGTCAGAAGTTGATCGAGATTAGTAGGGATGTCACATTCGAGGAAGATGTTGCATTCAAAAGTTCCAAGGGTATTCATATGGAGATTGATAATGAAGAGTCTCCTCAGGACATGGAAGTTGACCATACTCCTGAGATTCAGAGGGAGACTTCAGAACCAAAAGAAGATATTGATCCTGTTGAACCCTTAGAACCTATTGATGGGCCTACTGACATTGTTATTGGGAGAAAGAGACCTCTATGGGCTAGGCGTACTATGCAAGAGGTTGAAAGTTTTGCAGCTCCTAGAGGTACATTCAGAGAAAGCAAAAGGCCACATAAGTTCTCCAGTTATGTTGCCTTGATGAGTCAGATTATAGAATCCGAGCCTACCTGTGTTGAGGAAGCCTCTAGTCATCAGGTTTGGAGAGATGCTATGGCAGAGGAATATCAATCAATTCTTAAGAATGATGTTTGGGACATTGTTCCTAGACCCGAGGGCAAGTCCATGGTATCGTCTAAATGGCTCTTCAAGATTAAGCATGCTGCAGATGGGAGCATTGAGAAGTACAAAACAAGATTTGTGGCTCGCGGGTTCTCTCAGAAAGAGGGAGTTGATTATGAAGAAACATTTGCTCCCATTGCTCGCTATACTTCTGTCAGAACCATCATTGCTATTGCCGCATCTAGAGGATGGAAGATTCACCAGATGGACGTGAAGACAGCCTTTCTAAATGGAGTGATTGAGGAAGAGGTTTATATAGAGCAACCTGATGGATTTGAGGTTCATGGGAAGGAGTCACATGTTTGCAAACCGTTGCCTTGGTATGGTTCCTAGTTTTCCCTCATGCATGGCAATGCAAAAGGATCGACGGCATTCGTCAAGTTTGGGCTTTGGAAGAATGATGCTGATTCAAATCTCTACTCTTCAAGGTAATCAATGGTGATGCATTAATTTTGGTTTTATGTTGACGATTCTAAATCCTTCAGAGAAGACATCCCCACTGAAAGTGTAAGAAGGAGTTGACTTCGAATTTGAGAGGAAGGACCTCGTTGTGACCTTTTCACACATCGCCCCATTCAAGATGGGGACCCCTAAATTTTGCTCCATTCTGGTCATTTTGGCTTTGGTTTTTGTGTGTCTCTCTCTCTCCATCTGTCTCTTTTCTATGGTCTACTTTCTGGGGACGTTCCCGTCTGCAAGCTTCAACATGAATTTGGCCAAGTCTAAAATTAGGGTTTTGAACTTTTCAGCCAATTCAGGGGCAAGTAGGGTCAATAAATTGAAAAGTGAGCTTAACATTGTTGTTATCATGTATCCAATCGTGCTTCCAAACCAATTTTCATCGACTCAAGGTACTTACTATTTTTAGTAAGTGTGGACTGTGGCAATTTGTCGTACTTATTTTGAGATTCGGCCACATCGTGATTCGTGAGCACATCGCATCGCCACATGCAAAATTTGAGCTTAAAAAATGTATTAACTTACTATTTTTAGCAGCCTCCGCTTCCCGCATCGCAATTTCGTGGTCCAGATGCATCTTTTTCTTTTGCATGTCTCAGATATTCCTTCTCGGGTTTTTCAGACCTTCGCGACGCATAACATGCAAAACGAGGCTTAATTCACTTTCGTGACCAAATTTCTCGAGGCTATTTTTAGGGTTTGCATGTCGGTGATTTTGCATGTCGCGATTCCCGATGGTTTTTCGAGAGCTTCTCACATGGTATGACATGCAAACGCAGGATTCTCACCAAGAAGCGTGAAACTTGCTATTTTCAGCGTGTGTACCGCTTCACCCGCCAGCTTTAATCAATGGTAGCCGATCGCAGCGTCGCTAGTAAAACGGCTGGTCGGTGAGATCATTTGATACGCATGCCAATTAGGTTTCACCTTCGAGCCTAAAAATAGGCGTAAAAGTCGTAATTTTCAAAAACCGGTGTAAACCACCGCTGACCGCCTTTCTCGCTATCTCAGCCGGTGAAATTTCAAGTCGACGGAAAGGCTTACTATTTATAGTAAGTCAATCTGGAAACTGGCTAAAAATAGTAAATTGAGCGCATGCGTCAGTGTCAGCCATCAGGTCACGTGGTGAGGAGCGCCTCATTCCAATTTCAACTCGATCGGAGCAATGGAGCTATCAGAAACAAGAGGTTGCTATTTTTAGCAAATCGTCCTCAGAAATAGGCTAAAAATAGCAGGTCAGCTAAAAATGGCAGTGCCGACAGGACAACAAGGTTATGAGTATGCAGTGCGCAAAATTTCAAGACGTTCCGAGCCTCAGAGACGCAAAACTAAGAGGTTTACTATTTATAGTAAGGCATGAAGAAACCGGCAGGGACGAGAAAATGTCTAAGTCTGGAGCTTTATCTTCCACCACCTTGAAAATACGCCCAGCTTGCCTTTTGATGTTTGAGAATTTTTCTAAGGCATTAAAAATCCGCCTGCCAGCTACAAATGCGCCCAAGGCACAAGTGGTCAATGAAAGTCAACAAGGTTTATCCTGTTGGCATAGCAAAATGCGCCCAAGGGAACTCAGGAGAAAGTTTTAAATTTTTTTTTAAGTATAACTCTCATCCTCCACCATGGCCTAAATGCGCCCAACAAGCAAGAAAGTCAAAGAAGTCAAAGGGTTTTATCCACCTCCTATGGTGAAATGCGCCCAAGGAAGAGGGTTGATAGCAAAAAAATTTCTGAGTATAAAACTTTATCCCTCACCTATGCTAAAATGCGCCCCTCACATGCAAACAAATCCAAAAAGTTTCTAAGGGAGAAACTCGTCCTCCTCTCATGTTGAAATGCGCCCAAAAGAGGGCATGTCAAGACAAAAATAAGGCAAAGTCAAGCTGGTCAACATGTTTCATCCTGCTGTATAGGCAAAATGCGCCCAAAAAGGGGCATGTGAGGATAAAAACGTGGGAGATGAAAGGTCACATGTTGATGGCGCTTGAAAGTTTTCATCCTCCACTACATGCCGAATGCGCCCATCCCTCTCACCCCCTCAAATGCGCCAAGAAGAGGAGAAAGTCAAAGAGGGCGTTGAAATAAAGTCTTCATTCTCCTGAGTATGAGAAATGCACCCAAATAAAGGTAAAGACAAGTGGAGATTGCTGGGCGTTGTGCAAGATGGGCATATCTTAGTGTTGACTTTCCTCTCCAACCTTTGAATGCGCCAAGTAAAGGGTGGACTTGAGTTGGAAAGTGGTTAAGTATTGATGAGGTTAAGAAAATATTGCTAGGCATGGTGAAGTGGAATATTCACCCTCAAATTGTGATGTGCGCCATGCAAGGTGAAGGTGGCAATGATAAAATATGAATGGCGTAGGAATAAATGTCCTCCTCAAACATAAAATGCGCCTAAGGTGGTAGGTGTTAGAGAATTTCTCTAAGACGTGTGTGATGTGTGAAGACAAGATGCTAGGCGTGGTGAAATAAAATACTAGTTATTGACACAAAAAAAAATTGCCTAGGCGTTGGAAGTTGCCAGATGGAAATGAAGTGCTAAGGCGTGATTTTCCTCAAATATGAGATGAGTGATGAAATTTTTTTCTAAGGCATTGGAGCTTCAAAAATATTTTTTTTTCAAGGGTGAAGTAAAATGCGAAGTGGTGGCTAGGAAAATAAAATGTACCAGGCATCTCTGTGAATTTTTTTTTTTTTTTTCTTTCTAAAATGAAGTTTATAAAATTTTCCCCACTGGAGAATGAAACAAAATTTCCAAGGCAAAATTTCCAAGATGCTTTAAAATTTTTCTAAGGCAAAATATTTTCTTCCTTGGGAAAAATGCTTAAGTCTGGAGAGGTGATGGAATTTTTCTTGAAGCACAGATGAGTCGCCTGAGGTGAAGTTGGTGAATGCCAGCTGCACAGGTCGATAAAATTTTTTCCAAGTCAGAGCAAAATTCTTAGAGGGGATCAAAGAACAAGAATAAATTTGATGAAGGAATATTTTCTAAGGTTCAAAATTCAGGAAAATAAAATGAACCCGTTCGTTGGGTACCCATGGATTCGACACGTTCTGGAGAAAATTTTCTTCTGGGTATCAAAGATTATCGATGAGGAGTTGATTTTAAGGTCTTCCACAGCTTGTCGAGAATTTTGGGATGAAGATTTTAAGTGGGCACCAGGTTGATGTATTTCCTAAGAGAAAGTTGAAAATTTTCTAAGGCAAGTGTGAGGGAAATATGTTTTCAAGGTGGAATTCTCCAGACTATGAATTTGAAAGAAACTGCCTAGGTGAATTTGCTTCAATCCTTCGTGAAGATAGTTTTCTTGAGCCAGAAATGAATAAAATCGAGGTTATCAGAGCTCCAGCAGGTGAATTGAATTTCTTGAAGATGCAGTTGAAGATGATACGCCCTCGAAGGGGATGGATTGAAAAATTGGCTAAGGCACGAAGAATTTGAACGCGAAGTTGGCTAGGACAAATGATGAGCCCTTGATGATCAAAGCGTGAAAATTAGGTAAGTGAGGTGCATCTATATTATGAAATGTTCTAATTCTCTTCTCCTTGCTTGTTTTGCAGGAGAAATGTTGAGGCCGGAGCACGATGTCTGGAAGTGATGAAGCATGATGATGTTACAACCTTCGGAAGAAGATAAAGTTAAAAGATTTCAATCTCGAAGGAGGAAAATTTGCAAGAAAATGGCTAAGTGTTAAGACTTAGTATAACTCAAAGTGACGAAGATGAAGACCCTCAAGTGGAAGAAATCAAAGAACAACGCCAAGAAAGAAGATCGAGAACAGTGTGAACGCGTCTACAAATGGAATCTTCTAGAAGGATGATGGTGGACATTATGGCGCATTTATTACCCCACTCTCCTCTGTGGCGGTTTTAGGGCAATCTTGTTTAGGGCTGAGGTGGCTCGGCCACTCTATTGATTGTAACCCTAGCCGTCTTTTGGGACTTGGCTAGCTATATAAAAGGGGAGTCCCCCTCATTTGTAAGGCATTAGAAACTAGAATTAGATTAGAAAGTTAGAATCAGAGTAGACATTGAGAGAGCATTAGAGCTAGATAGTGTAGCATTGTAGAGCATTTTTGCATCATTTGGAGAAGAAAGAAAGTTTTCCCTTTGAAAACTTTTGAGGAGATTGTTGTGTAACACATTTTATGATAATAGATCTTTTCATTGATGATGGAATTCGTCTTGTCATGAAATGCTAGCAAGGTTTCTTCTTCCTTTCGTATCCAAGTAGATTAAATTCATGCAAGTAGCTTACTTAGGTGTGTGGTGTTTTATTGAGATAGCTTCGCTTTATTCCATACCACTAGCGGCTTGTTGATGATAAGTCTGCCTTGTGTGGTCAACTGGACATTACATTGAGTTTAACTTCGGTTGTGATTTATATGCTTATATGCGTCGTTGTGATGGTGTATGCATGTTAAGTCATAACTTGAACATCTTTCGCTATTTCCCTTGAAGATTGCACCGATTTTACTGAGGCTGTCCGACGGAGGCTAGGTGAAATCCGGTTGAAGTCTATTGAAATGAACCCCCACATATCTTGCATTTAGAATAGAATATAAGTTTCTTAGGCCCTTTCCCCTTTTACTTTCCGCACTTTCTGATTAGTTTTAGGAAAGAACCACATTGCCCAAATCATACACGTAAGAATCCCCTTCAAAATCGTACATTAGCTGCTAACTGCAAGAAATCTGAACAATTGTGTAAGTCCCCTCGTAAGAACACAACAATACACATCAACCAAACTGGGTCTATTCGCACTTAAGGAACCTTGGAGTTGAACGCACGAACTTTCTGGCAATCTTAGCGTGCGGAATACTTTGATCAAGAGAGAACGGAGTAGCCCCAAACTATTTTGTTCTTCGGCTGATTGGTGAGGTCACAAAATCGCATCAACAGGACCTTGGGCTCATGCATTACTTCCTTGGATTAGTCTGGCAGAAACCAGATGAGATGATTTTAAGTCAAGGAAAGCACACCATTGATATACTTAAGAGATTTGGTATGATGGATTGCAAATCCATGTCTACACCTATGGAGACTAATCTACATAAATTGAAGGAGGCTGCAGCTAATTCTGATTTGGTGGATCCTACATTGTACAGACAATTGATTGGATCCTTGATGTATCTAGTTAACACTAGACTTGATATTTGCTATGCAGTGAGTGCACTTAGCTAGTTTATGTGTGATCCGAGACAGATACATCTTGTTGCAGCTAAACATATCTTGAGATACTTGTGTGGCACAGTTGGATATGGGTTGAGGTATACTTCAGATGCAGACTTGGAGTTACATGGTTTCACTGATTCTAATTGGGCAGGTTGTGTCACAGATCGGAAGAGCACCTCTGGTTGTTGCTTCAGTTTGGGTTCTGCTATGATTTCCTAGTGCAGCAGGAAGCAGCCATCTGTAGCATTGAGTACAGCAGAGGCTGAGTACATTGCAGCTTGTATGGCAACTCGAGAAGTAGTATGGCTTCGTAAGCTCCTTGCAGGATTGTTTGGACAATCAATGGAGCTTACTATCATTCATTGTGATAATCAGAGTTGTGTGAAGCTTTCTGTCAATCCTGTGTTTCATGACAGAACCAAGCACGTTGAGATCAAGTACCACTATATTAGAGATATGGTACTACGGAAGGCTGTATAGTTGAGATACATAAGCACTGATGAGCAGACGGCAGATATTTTCACCAAGCCTCTCTCTAGGATAAAGTTTGTGTACTTTCGAGATAAGCTTGGTATGGTGGAGAATCCAGCCTTGATTGAGTAAGAGTCTTAGTATCAGTGAGCCTTGTTAATGAGTTCTTCTCTGAGAGAGAAGTTCAAGGTGAAATCCCTTATTTAATGCATTTTCCTCTTAGACGGAGGAATTTGAGGTGCAAGCCCTTGTTAATGCATTTTCCTCTGAGACGGAGGAATTTGAGGTGCAAGCCCTTGTTAATGCATTTTCCTCTGAGACGGAGGAATTTGAGGTGTAAGCCCTTGTTTCCACCCTCTGAGCCGAGTCATGGTGGATGTCATGTGTGAGACTCCATGACACATCTTGTACTTGTGAATGTCATGTTGAGGTGACAACATCACGCAAGTGGTGAACACTTGTACACACCATAGTATGGTTGTAGCCATTATGGTTGATATCGTGTTGAGGCGATATCTAATATCACATTGAGGTGATATTTCTCTTTTCACATTTGGTTGTAGCCAATGTGATGGGCATCATGTTGAGATGATTTATCTTGAGCAGCTGGAAGTATTCTCTCTAGCTGAGAGGGAGTGTTAATGATTACATACAACATCGATATAATACTCCAGCTTGATAAATTAAATGATAGCCAAGAGGCTATTTAATTTATATATATACTTGGCATGAGTTTTGAAGAAGTTATTTAATGAAGACTTGTATGAGGCCAACCTCATTCATACTATCTTCGATTTTCTCTTTTTGGCGCAATCTTCTATATTGTCCTTGGTGGCCGACTTTATTCTAGAGGGAAACTTATCTATCTCTAGCCGACTTGCTTCTATTATGTTCGCACCCCTTCATATGGTATATATATGAGGTCACTTTCTCTTGGACATTCATATTCATTATTCAAGTTCGATTCATCTATTCAAGTGCGAATTTTATTAAGGGCAGAGTGCGAATCTCATCAAGAGTAGATTGCGAATTTCCTTTAAGGACAGAGTTAGATATTTAAGTGCAGATTATTATCTGTATTTGTATCTTTTGTTGGTGCTGAAGATTGGCCTTGTAGTTGGCCTCATTGTAAAGAGAATTGTTACCACTATTTATATATATATGTGAGATCTTTGTTGCTGGGTGTTTCTCCCTCAAGAGGAGGGTTTTCCCAGGGTATCTGCTGTGTTATTGTCTGATTTTGAATTAATTTTTTGTGCATTAAATTTGATCATAAAATTTACAGATTTTAGGGCAGTTTCCAATGTAACTCTTGCCAACTCACCTTGGGTGCCCACCTTTGCATGCATGAATTAAGGAATTTTTTAAATACATCATTCAAACTTATAACTCTCTCCAAAGCTCACGCCCAAGTCCATTTTTGCTAATTTTTAAAATTAACAATTTCCCAAAGTTCCCTCCTAAATTATCTCCACTCCCAAAATTTGCAATAAAATAATAAAAAGCAATTATTTAATATTTATTTTAGTGTAACCTTGCAAATTACCTCACCAAGCTAATCACTTACCAAACCTTAGGAAATTGAATAAAAAATATTATTTTGTTGATGCAAGATTGCTTGCTAGCCACAGATGCTCCTGCATCAAACACCTGGGGTAGGAAAATTTTGTGAATTTGGATTCACAAAATGGAGTGGAGTGGTAGTACCACCCTTTCGGATTGCAAGCAATTCGCAGCAAACTCCATCATTGAAAGTTAGACCAAAGAATTTCTTCCTCCGCCTCTTCTAGCACCTAGCCGGGAAATTTGCCGTCCTCCTCCACCAAGTGTGCACTCTATTCTTGCTTCCTCTCGTGGATTTAAATCCGCCATAGATCATCCTCCTTTGCCACATCTCTTCTTCCCTCTTTTTCTTTTTCATGGGATCCAACCCACCACAAACCGACCAACTCCACCAAGTTTCCCTTGCATCATCATCCACAATCTCTACACACAAATATGTAACATTCGTATACCCATTTGCAACTACAAATTTATCTTCTACTACTGCAATCTCTTACCCACAATCAACATTTTTAAATTTAAAACAGAAATTACCTTCTTTGCTGCCCCAACATCATCTTCTTCATCCTCAAAACCCTCCATATATGCATCTTCACAAGGCTGTTCGAATTTCTCCCATGTAGTCAGGTCCTCCAAAGGACTATTGTTTGTTGCATCTTCTTCTTTATTGTTTGCATTGAAGATAACTTCATCCCAAATTTACCTCTCAAATAACATGTCTAGCATCCTCATCTCTTCTTTCAACAAGAGATCATCCTCTTCCTCACCAACCCGCTTGTCAAATCTAGGACCATCCATGTTCACAATTTCTGATTGTAAACCTTCTTCATTCACCTCACACAATACACTCCACCCACATGCTATCGCTGCAACTTGTGCCTCATTGTCTTCTTCATTTGTGTGGGTTGCCGCCACATATTCTTCCTTGCATTCCATCCCTACCAAAGGTCTGCAATACTTTTTCTTTTTGATCTTCTCTTCGCTGTCCTCTTTCATGAGAATGTTCTTCTTTCCATATCTCTCATCCCACACTCTCACTTCCTCTTTAATCTTCTTTTCCAACATATTTACTTCAGCCTGGAGCTTTTCAAACTCTTCACGATGCTTCCTATTTTCTACTTCTTCCCAATATTGTTCCCAGAACAAAATTCTTATGGGCCTCCTCATGACCCATCCCATTCTCTCATATAGACTGCCTCACATCCGACAATCTGTCTACATGCAAATCATACACAACACCACAGGTCCTGGTGCAAACTGCCTCCAATCGATGCTTCTGCCTGCACACTCGGGAACGCTAGCTCTGATACCACTAATGAAGTAGAGAAAACTCTCCCCTTAATAAAATCTTAAATCAAATAGCAATCTCAATGGAGATATGCACACATCACCTGAAACAACAAAGATTGAATGCAAAATCTG
The DNA here is from genome assembly GCA_007258455.2 of Sequoia sempervirens. NCBI lineage: Eukaryota > Viridiplantae > Streptophyta > Pinopsida > Cupressales > Cupressaceae > Sequoia > Sequoia sempervirens. Next base: position 8,682 of record VDFB02196088.1, on the reverse strand, counting down.
CACACTATAATCAATGTATTATGTCTCAAACTTGCAAGAAGGATTGCATAACTTCAACAAATCTGATTATATCAGGTTTTACAGTCCCTAGGACTGATGTACAGCAACTTAAAATAATTTACAATCTGATTTTTATATGAAAATGAAGAAATACAACAACTTTCCTCCTTTCAACTACAACCTCCAATCTTCAGTTTGTAGCTTCCAATTTCCAATCTTCCACTGAATCAATCTTCAACAATGGTCCCTAAGGACCCTTTGCTGCTGCAATAACTTCCTCAAACCTGCAACAAAATGCCTTCTCCACCTTCTCCAAGAAAATCCATGCCTCCAACAACAACCTACACATTCTAGCCAAGAATGGCTACCAAAACATAACCAAAATTGCTTGTAATCTTAAAAAACAAGCTCCAAAAACTTCTCCAGAAAAAAGTCACAACCAAAGTTGGGAAGAAACCTCAAAAAATGCATGCAAAAAACCTCCCATAATATAAAAAATGCTTTCATAAACCCACTCCCACCAAAATTGCCAAAATGTGAGTCCATTCCTAGATTTTAGGGAAGTTTTCAATGTAACTCCTGCCAACTCACCTTGTGTGCCTTGTTAAATTTTAATGATCAGATTGTATGCACAGAAATAAATTCAAATTAGACAAAATAACACAGCAGATACCCTGGGAAAACCCTCCTCTTGAGGGAGAAAAACCCAGCAACAAAGATCTCTCTTATATATATAAATAGTGGCAACAATTCTCTTTACAATGAGGCCAATCACAAGGCCAATATTCAGCACCTACACAGGATGCAATGACAGATAATGATCTGCACTTCCTTAATATCTAAATCTGCCCTTGAAGAAATTCGCAACCTGCTCTTGAAGAAATTCGCACTTGAATGAAGTAATGAATCGAACTTGCTTGTGAACTTGATGAGTAAAGGAGTGAAATGATCTTCTATATATACATATTGATAGAGAGGTCGCACCTCTTCAAGAGATAGGTCGGCCATTATACAAAATATAATTACAAAGATAGGAGGTTGGCCTCCAATAAGAAATGCCTTTTCTATTTAGGACGCAACCAATAGAGAGAAAGTCGGCCACATAGAAACTAGTGCCAATCAAATTAAATCACACCTCTTTATGGATAGAGGACTCTATAAATTAAATAGCTCTCTAGCTATTATTTAATTTATTCATAACAAGAATATCGCTGGAAGTTATTTCGACGCTGCATGTTATCATTAACACTCCCTTTCAGCTAGAGAGAAAACTTCCAACTGCTCAAGACAAATCACCTCATCGTGATGTCTACCACTATGGCTACAACCATAAGTGAACAAGAAGAATATCACCTCAACGTGATATTAGATATCGCCTCAACACGATATCAACCATAATGGCTACAACCATACTATGGTAAGTACAAGTGTTCATCACTTGCGTGATGTTGTCACCTCAATGTGACTTTCACGATGACTCTCTTAGAGGATGAAACACAAGTACAAAATATGTCATGGAGTCACACACATGACATCCACCATGACTCAGCTTAGAGGGTGGAAACAAGGGCTTTCACCTCAAATTCCTCCGTCTCAAAGGAAAATGCATTAACAAGGGCTTGCACATCAAATTCCTCCGTCTCAGAGGAAAATGCATTAACAAGGGCTTGCACCTCAAATTCCTCTGTCTCAGAGGAAAATGCATTAACAAGGGATTTCACCCCGAACTTCTCTCAAAGAAGAACTCATTATCAAGGGATTTCACCTCAAACTTCTCTCAAAGAAGAACTCATTATCAAGGATCACTGATATTGATTATCATAATGAATGATAGTAGGCTCCATTGATTGTCTAGACAATCTTGCAAGGAGCTTACGAAGCCACACTGCTTCTCGAGCTGCCACACAAGCTGCAATAAACTCGACCCTTGCTGTACTCAGTGCCATTGAAGACTACTTCCTGCTACACCAGGAAGTCATTGCAGACCTCAACTGAAACAACATCCAGAGGTGCTCTTCCGGTCGGCAACACAATCATCTTCTTTAGGTTCAGTAGGCTCCCTCTAAATCTTTAAGTACTTGCATCAACCTTTTGACCTCATCGTCCAAGATTGCCTGCAATGCTTGCCTTAGATAAATGTTTTCCAGTGCACACCTCTAGTACTGTAGAGAGTTCAAGGTAGACCTCCTCGACCTCATAGCAGATCACTCTATTCTGAATAGGTTTGTGGAGCTACAAATATCAAATCCAGATGACAGTCTTTGAGCAATTATGATCTCAGCAGCTGAAGGGATCAGGATTTAGCACCTAGCCTTGCAATACAATAATCTTCATTTCTTCTCAATAAGTTACAAAACTCCCTCTTGATCCCTGCTTTAGAGATTGCAAAGAAGACTTCTGGAAGTGAACTCCCTCTAACCACCAGCTCAGTTCCATGGCTGCAAGTTGTAACTTCACACTTGATCATTTCTTTGGTTGGCATGATTTCCGCATAAGATGCCTCATCGCTAAGCATTCTCTCATCACCTTCCTGCTTCTAGCTGTTCACAAAGCATTTTAGAGAGAGATTACTAACAGTTTATAACTATCCAAAGAAATATCAAGACTAGAATCATACAAGGTTTACTATCTCAGGTTATAGCATGGACACATAAGAATTTATGAATAATATTAAAACATGAATAAATAAATCAACCTAAAGAGAAATATATCAAAAGATCAGAATGAAGGGCTAAATAAACTTATCTTTATATAATTTTGATATAACTCTTTCTTCCATCTTTTACTCCTCTCGAGAGTGCCAAACTCAGCACAACAAAAAACAATTTGCACAACTACAGATTTCTTGAATGCATTATGCAGTTAGCATGTAGAACCAACTCTCTCCAAGAGTTCAGGGCTCTATCACAGATCATGCATTAGAGAATGATATCGATGTGACCAATCACCATCGAACTTTCAATTCTCTTTTTATTTCAGAGTCACACCCATAAATCTTCACAACCAACATGAAAAGACTAGCAATAAATGAAGTCTTCAAAGGATCTTACGCTAGTGAACACAATTCAAGAGAAACCACTCTCTCTTTACTAATTACAAGATCCAAAATAAAAGATATAACTTAACAAACAAAGAATACTTATCTCTTTAAATATTCTGATGGATGCAAGATACGCTGCTCTTGAGCACAGAACAACACACAACTTTCACGGCTTGAACACAGGCCCATGACTTAGAATAGAAATTCCCTAGAATCCTTCTGAGGAGAGAACTTATTCATATCCGCAAATGAAGCATGTTGATTAGGCCTGGTTGGGCAATCCTTTGCATAGTGACCAAACTTGTCACAACGAAAGCATTGGACTTGGGAGAGGTCCCACTTCTTCTTGAATGCGGGAGCACCATCTGACCCTTTATCTCTATTCCTCTTGAAGTATCCTTTCTTTCCTCTTTTTCCTTTCTTCTCCGATGATTGAGCGAAAAGAACATGAATGTCTTCATTTGTAGAGCTTCAACCAATACCTTTCGCAGCCAACCTAGACTCTTCTTGAATACAGTCCGCCTTCAAATGATCAAACTTGGGAAGTTTCGATCTCGCGCTGATTCCTTGAATGTAAGACTCCCAAGATGAAGGAAGACCATTAAGAGCCAACATGGTCAAATTCTTGTCATCAACAATATGACCAATGGTAGAGAGTTGATCTCTCAAATTGGAAATCTTCATGAAGTAGGTGATGACAAATTCTCCTTCTGCCATCTTAACATGATGAAGTTGTTGCTTCAAGGCAAGTGCCCGGCTAGTGTTGTTGATTTCGTACATTTCCTCCAATGTCTTGAACATCTCCCTTGCAGTCTTCAACTTGGAGACAATTGGAACAATGTGATCCTTGACGGAATCAACCAACAACTTCTTCGCCTTGATGTCTTTCTTCTTCCATTGCAACTTCTCTTCTTCCTCTTTAGGTTCGGAAACTTTGGTCTCCACAAACTCTGCCAAATCATTCTCCTCCAATGTGAGCATGATTCTAAACCTCCATGAAGTGTAGTTTGACGCTCCCTCAAGTCTATCTTCGATCTTCAATCCGTTCACCATCTTGATTGATGTAGAGATAGACAAAGAATTAAGACGAAGAGAAAAGAGTATCGCTGTAAATCTGATCACGATCTTCTCAAACCCGCTCTGATACCATGTTAAATTTTAATGTTCAGATTGTATGCACAGAAATAAATTCAAATCAGACAAAATAACACAGCAGATACCCTGGGAAAACCCTCCTCTTGAGGGAGAAAAACCCAGCAACAAAGATCTCTCTTATATATATAAATAGTGGCAACAATTCTCTTTACAATGAGGCCAATCACAAGGCCAATATTCAGCACCTACACAAGATGCAATGACAGATAATGATCTGCACTTCCTTAATATCTAAATCTGCCCTTGAAGAAATTCGCAACCTGCTCTTGAAGAAATTCGCACTTGAATGAAGTAATAAATCGAACTTGCTTGTGAACTTGATGAGTAAAGGAGTGAAATGATCTTCTATATATACATATTGATAGAGAGGTCGCACCTCTTCAAGAGATAGGTCGGCCATTATACAAAATATAATTACAAAGATAGGAGGTCGGCCTCCAATAAGAAATGCCTTTTCTATTTAGGACGCAACCAATAGAGAGAAAGTCGGCCACATAGAAACTAGTGCCAATCAAATTAAATCACACCTCTTTATGGATAGAGGACTCTATAAATTAAATAGCTCTCTAGCTATTATTTAATTTATTCATAACAAGAATATCGCTGGAAGTTATTTCGACGCTGCATGTTATCATTAACATGCCCACCTTTGCATGCATGAATTAAGGAATTTTTTAAATACATCATTCAAACTTATAACTCCCTCTAAAGCTCACGCCCAAGTCCATTTTTGCTAATTTTTAAAATTGAAAATTTCCCAAAGTTCCCTCCTAAATTATCTCCACTCTCAAAATTTGTAATAAAATAATAAAAATCAATTATTTAATATTTATTTTAGTCTAATCTTGCAAATTACTTCACCAAGCTAATCACTTACCAAATGTTAGGAAATTGAATAAAAAATATTATTTTGTTGATGCAAGATAGCTTGCCAGCCACGGATGCTCCTGCATTAGAAACTCTTATAGGAGTCCAATTTGGCTGCCCCTAACAAGAATTCTTCCAACATTGGTTTTAATTTCAAATTTGGACAAAAACCTTTGTTGATGGCATTCACTACTATTTGTGAATCTCCTTCAAATTCTATTTCCTCATAACCTGCTCTTATAGCAGCATGTAATTTTAATGGAAGCACAGACCATTCTGCTATGTTATCGGTGGCACTACCCAAAAAACTGAGAGCCACCTAGCAAGAATCAGCCTTGTAAATTTCTAACCACAAAACCAGTTCCTGCAAAACCCGGTTTACCTTTCAAAGCACCATCAAAGTTTAATTTAACACCTTTTCTAGGGTATTTTCATTTGTTTTTCTTACTCTTACAGTCAGAACACTGTTAATCACAATATAATAATATATTCATACACTTCACCTGTTCCTAATTCTTCAATCAACCTTTCTGTGTACATTAAATTTGACATACAAGGAGGATGGCCTTTTCAAACAATATTATTTTTTTCATAAGGTCCCCTTTGAAACTTGGACTGTAAATATATTTTTGCAAATAAGCTTTGGCATCAACTTCATCAATTGCTTTATAAATCAACCTTTCATTTCATGCTTCTTGGGCCATTATCAGGATTTGTTTATGATGAATTGCAGAAGAGCAAGATTTTTTAGAACTATAGATATGTACTCTTATGTGACCCTAGTGTGTTATAGCATTTTGTGTTTCTTCAACATAACAAGTTTAGGTTTGAGCCTCACAGAATGCTTAATTTAGATTTGCGGCTCTGCTGTTCCTCTGATGACTTCTGATGCCCTACTGTGTTTCTATTGTCCTCCACGAAAACCAATTCATCAACAAAACTGTAATAGTAGAGAACTTCTGCAATTGAACTATAAACTTAGAATTTTCATTTTAATGCTTTCCCATTCAATCTTCCATCATCTTTTTTGGTTTCATTAATGGCTTAATCTCTCTGCTTACTACTGCATGTGCCAGATAGAATTGCTGACATCGGGATTCAATCAAGGTAAGTACTCTTTGTGAATAGTTGTATTAACAGAGTGACATGCTTCACTGTAGAAAGCATAATAGATCAAATTTAAATAAAGAATGGATTCCAAAGTGAATGGGGAAAAAACATGCAACTTAGTAGAGTCCAAATCCAAGAAAGTTAAAATCTTCTTAACTAACATGCAAAAGCTCCAAAGTTACGAAAGGAATGAGTTGAGTAGGTGATACTTCATCTCTCTTCTTGTTTGAGAGCCAAATGTATGTTTCTATTCAAAATTGTGTAAAAAAGTAACTTGTGAAAATAGCTGTTTATGTTGCTTTTGCTGTTTCATGAATGGCCACAAAGTACAAATTGGTTGTGGGCTGTGACTACCTCCTTAATATTGATTGTACTCTTATTACAGAATGAAGTGGCTAGAGCTATTGAACTTCGGGAAATAGTGACTTCCTTAGGACCAGCTTACATAAAGCTTGGGCAAGCATTGAGCATTCGTCCTGATATACTTTCACCTGCTGCCATGACAGAGCTACAAAAACTTTGTGACAAGGTATGCTCTATGGGTTTATACTTTGGGTATGATAATTGAATTGAAAATTTATTTTCTTGTTATGTTCAACAGTTATTTTATTAGTTCTAGAGGATTGCTCAATTTGATTCAACAATAGAGAATTCATGTCTTAATTGACATTGGGGCAATTTAAATAGATGCAGTTACAGAGTTTATCTATTTTGAATCCATGGTTGTAAATTGTAATGCTATAAAATACTAATTTGAATTCTTTTAAATAATTGAGGAATCATTGAATCAAGCAAGCTACTGATTGCTATTATCCAGTAAATATGTTTATGGACTTTGTAAAAGCCATCTCAAGTTTGCACGTTTCCTATGATTAAGAAGCAAGCATACAATTTATTAATATCAAAGATCAACTTTTCTTGTTACATTGAATTAAACTGAATTTCATTTATGTTCTAGAACTTGAAAAGAGTGTTAACTTCCCTAAATGGCATCTCCAAGTATTGTTCATTTATTTAAAGAAATTTTCTTGGCCAATTAGAGCTTTAGATAACTATGCAATCTATTGAGCTTTTGATATTTGTTCTATAATATGGTTTAGCCTCATAGCAGTCTTTGTCTCTTCTACTTTCATGCTTAGTTTTCTTCATCCTCTATCGCCTTTTAAATTCTAAGGTTGTACATAACTTCATCTAGGGTTGAACATAGAGATGATGATGGGTCTGCTGCAGGAGTGCTGATAAAGGCTGGATCAAAATTAGGTACTCTGATTTAGACAATAATTCATTTTGAATTTACTCAAGAAGCAAAGATTCATTCCCAATTTCTCGAGTGTTGAGAAAAATGAGATGGAAATTAGGTACTCTGATTTAGACAATAATTCATTTTGAATTTACTCTAGGAAATATAGCAAATTAACTGCATAAAAACCCAATTATTCGTATAAGCAAATGTGATGGAATCTCCTATGTGATATAATTCAGAACTGTTTTATAAAATATCTTTTTTAATAATAATATCATGGTTCTCTATATGGGGTCCCAACCCAGCAACAGTTAGAAAATAACTATAAACTAGCTTATACAACAACAACTACTACATAGATACGCAACACACACTATGCTATATACCAGCGGCATTACGGACCATACTAAAACAACTTTGAAAAAACATCAAATAAAAACACAATTTTGGACACCCCAACAGACCAAGGAGTACCAAGTCACACTGCTGAAAACCCTAAAGCAAACTTGGGAAGAAGCTTCCATAGACCACTACATGATAAAATATTCGATGTATTAAACAGAGGAACGAAAGTTCCTTATATAGATTTACAAGAGATGATGTTTCTCAAAGAAACGATCGTAGACTGAAGACAAATTTAGAAACTATCTAAACTAACTAAAGACGACTAAGATGACATTACATTATTTAATATATTTAATACCCTCCGTTAATGGTCATCGTTCTAACTACCCACAGAAACAAAGAACGTTCTCCCACAAAAGACAAGAGCCTGCCACTGACTCTGCCACTTGAGATGAGTCTGCCACTAACTCTCTTAGAAACTGCAGAACTTCTGAAAACAACCAGAACTGATCACAAAACATCCAACCTGATGTTGGGTAACAAAGTTGTCCCTCCCTGTAGCCAGAGACTCCAAAAAAACAACTACCATGATTTTGAGGAAAAATCGGCAAACCCTCCAAACTTTTGCAGATGAGCACGATGCTCCAGAACAGACTGCAAGAAACCACGATTTTTGAGGACAAAATCGCAAAACCTTGAATTTGAAGTTTACAAAGCATCGTTTTTTCGGAAAAAAACGGTAAAAAAACCACAAAGGAATCCAAGTAGTTGGCACGAAATCCGAAACACGGATCAGCATACAAAACATCGTTTTTAAGGAAAAATGGTAAAACCCTTAAATGATTTTTCAGGCAAAAATCAGAAAACCTCACAATTTTTTCAGGAAAAAATATTAAAAAATCCTCCAAATAATTTTTAAGGA
>VDFB02196087.1:0-22591 GCA_007258455.2 Sequoia sempervirens | reverse complement strand
TTTATTAGAATGTGGGTCCATTTTTCTTCTATTTCTTTATTCACCTTACTGTTTATTTTGTCTCATTTTATTTCATTAGTATATGAGTTTCAATTTCCTCCATTTATTTTACCCCATTATATTTGATTTGTATGTGAGTTCCATTTTCCTCCATTCTTTAATCATGTTACTGTTTATTTTTTCCCATTATATTTGATTAGTATGTGACTTCTATTTTCTTCCATATTTTTAGTCACATTGTTGTTTATTTCATTCAATTATATTTGATTAAAATGTGGGCTTCATTTTCCTCCATTTATTTAATACCATTACTGTCTATTTTATTCAATTATATTTAATTAGTATGTGAGTTTCATTTTCCTCCACTCTTTTTTCACAATATAACTTGATTTATTTTATCCCATTATATATGATTAATATGCCAACTTCATTCCTTATTTATTAGTTCCTCGCCAGACAGAATAATGACTTTATGTATCGCCTTTAGAATGCTTTTAACTAGCAGCATTGGCCAATCACATTTCACCATTTAACATATTACTTGTTTTTTTGTATAGTTTGCATTTGGAGAGCTATTTTATATATTGAAAAATTAGCATATATCTATTTTCTGGCCCGTCCTATAGCTTTTATAAATCATTTTCGGGCTTTTAAAATTCGTGGAAAAAATGCTAACCCATAAATTGATTAAATAAATTTAAGCAAAGGTATAGTTTTAAAACTGGTGGCTAGAGGTACGTAATCCATGAATGTAGATTATGTGCATTAAAATATCAGGAAAATGCGAGTACATAAATTGATTAAATAAATTTAAGCAGAGGCATAGTTTATAAAACTGGCGAGGATTTTATTACAATGCATGAATACAAATTAAATGCATTAAATGGCATCTCAAGCTCGAAAGTGGCACTTCGAATATTTGTGGTTAATGCTGCGGCTGGTACTTTGGTCATTTAATATAGATGCTTCACTTGCTAATTCTATTACTTTGCGTGTGTTGTTTTTGTGTTCTATAAGTGCGTGTTCTGAGGAAGAGTTTGTAGCAACTGAGCGGGAGATGTTATAGTTGCAGAGTCCATACCCAAAAATGAGTTACTTGAGGTGATAATTTGTTAATTTTTAGAGTTTCATTACATTAAAGTGCATAACAAAGCTGTATTTCATAGTGCTCTATTGTGTGGCCGAGCAGGGGATTTTGTAGTTGCAGAGTTGCACACTGGACAATGAGAGACGAATTGCTTGAGGTCAAGAGGTAAGTTTTCGTTGTTTTCTTCTATTTGATACGAGAAATGCAAGTAGGGTTTCATAGTGCTTTAAGGCATTCTTATACTCTGATTATAAATTCGTATTTTAAACTACTTTAGTATTATCTATTCGAATTTCTTGTTGAAATGGTTTCATTTGCATTTGATAGGAATTGGCGTAGAAACCTCTTCTTGTCCATTTTACTTCATGCATGTGAGCCCTCAGAAGTTTGTATATTTTTTATTAACAAGAAAGCTGTCCCATAAAGAGGGCTTTGAACTAAAATTATGTCAATCGCAGCATAATGAGAGTTTAACAATGAGCTAATAAGCAGGTTGCTTTGAGCTTTTCCGTTGTCATCAAAGCATAAAGGATAGAGGGATTTTGTTAAAAGTCGTGGTTATTGTCCTCGTAGGCATAAATGCAAACAATGGGAGCATACAGAAAATAGGTGAACTATTTGACAAAACTCGTGAAAGAAAAACTATTATATATGATTAGTTGTTTATATATTCATGCATTTGTAGAAGAAAAAATATCTGCGTTTGATAGGACTTATGTAGAAACCCTCTTGTCCCTTTTACTTCATGCATGTGACCCCTATAAAGTTTGTATATTTTTTATTACTGCAAAGCGGTCCCATAAAGAGTGCTTTGGAACCAAAATTATGTCAACATGTGCGATAATGAGAGCTTTCGAACAATGAGTCGACAGTGTGTTGCTTTGAGCTTTTCCGTTGTCATCAAAGCATAAAGGATAGAGGTATTTTGTTAAAAGTTGTGGTTATTGTCCTCATAGGCATAAATGCAAATAATGGGAGCATACAGAAAACAGGTGAACTGTTTGACAAAACTCGTGAAAGAAAAACTATTATATATAATTAGTTGTTTATATATTCATGCATATGTAGAAGAAAAAATGGGAAACTAATACAACAATAGGTAGTTATAACCCCCAAAAAGAATCAAACCTAGAACAAGAGCAACATCCAAAAAATTGCGCTTTAAAGTACCTAATGCACTAGAGAATTTACCATAGCAGAATACAAATTTTCATTTGCACAGAGTTAGAGAAAAGAATGCAGTAGAAACCTATTTTCTGCCAGCAAGCATTTAAATTTTGTCAAATGTCGTGGTTACTGTTCTCATAGGTAGACATGTAAAATATGAAAGCATTTATAAGGCAAGTGAACTGTTTTACAAAACTCCTCAGGAAAATGGGCTTCCGAGGAATGCAATGAGTATTAAATCTGGACACCTTGATATTCACATGTTAACTTTGGCATTTTTATGGAGTTGGTAGCTCTCATTTACTCTTCTTTCATCTGATATCTAATTAATTAGGTGGTTGTTAATTAGTCTTTAAATACATAATAATAAAAAGAAAGAAATAATTATAAATATCCTTGTGGACATTTTAATTATGGGTTGTGATTTGTACTTGCATGTAGATGGATTAAGCACTCAAAAGTCACAGTATGTAGCATGTTAGCTAATAGGTCCATGTGACATTTCAGTCATGTTAAAGTAGTCAATTCCATATTTGTCATTTATCCTTGTATCATTAGATAACTAATTAACTAGGTAGCTGTTAAGTAGTCTTTAAATACATAGTAATTAAGAGAAAGAAAAAATTACAATTATCCTTGTGTACATTTTACCTGGTGATCAAATTCAAGGAACAAACATACGAAGCAAACAACAATTTGAGATTTTGTAATTGGAAAACTTAGACTGAATGCTTAGGAAGTTAGAAAATTGTATCTTGGGGTTATAAAAAACTATGTCAAATATGTTTTAGAATTCAAATTTCAATGTTGCCATAGAGCATTCAAGTAATATTGCTTGATAAAATAATTTTAGACTTCATGCAAAAGAGCAGTTAAATTCATTGCTAGAAGATTTGTGGTACAAGAACCTATGGCAACTAGTTTATGTAGTTAATCTGATTTACATTCATACTTGTGTCTCTTGAATCTTAAAAATGCTTGCTAGTGTTTTAATGGTTTTGGCTATTAGTATCCATCACAGTAGGAGTATTATATGTTGCAATTGTAATTTTGGGAGTTGTTTGCATTTTGGTCATTTCCTTGAGCTTTATTGCTATTCTTTTAGAAAAACAAACAAATGGTCTTCGTTTTCTAATCAAAGCTTATTACATGGTGCAATGCTTTTGAGTGGAAGAAGAGAGGTGGTGTAGTGATCCAGTTGTAGCAAATTCTTCAAGAAAAGAGTATAGGGTGAGTTTCTAGAATGAACCTTCTCCTTTGTTTACAATTGCATAGAGTAGACAAAGAAAAAGGTCAATTCAAGATTCTCACTATATTGATTGCACTTGTAGGCATATCATTGCTTTTGGTTACAAGGACAGTCTTTACAAATGGGTATTGTGAGTGGCATATGCTATATGGTTCATAAAAATTAAGCAATTGGGGTTCAAAAGTAGATCTTTGTTGCAATAACATGACATTAGAAATGCAATTATTATCCAATCAATTTCTTTGGTGGCTGATTGCACTTTATAATTTAAACATAGTCTTTTTTATTTTGAGAGTTTGATTCTGAATCCATATGCATACTTTGATTAAAACTAGTGGCTGAAGGTACATAATTCATTGATGCAAAATAGCCTTTGAGTACATAGCAGTTAAAGGAAAGAAATAATTACAATTATCCTTGTGTACATTTGAACTATTAATCAAAGGAAATTAACAAACTAGCACTAGAAAACCATGTGCGTGTTAATGTCTTGGATAACATGTATTTGTGCATAGGTGTATATGGATGCTATAAGTTGTGATTTCTACCATTATATAGCGCTTGCTATTACTTGTACAGCCAAGCCACATGCAAGTAGAATTCATAATTCATGGCATCCAGATACACTCAAGGACAAATACAAATCAAGGTTGTTGGCATCCTGATAAGAAAGATGATGAGATACATCCAATTAATGTATGTCACAACATCTTATTGAATGAAGATGATTTGGATAGGGAGGTTACAAATGAGAATCATTATTGGTGTGTGGCTAATGCTCTTTTTGAAGACTTGTCAAGAAAATTGCATGCCAATACTATTAGAAAATAGGTGGAATCAGATTTATTGATTGACTATGATTGATGGGTCAAATGTGTACAAGGATAGTTAAATAATTAGGTAGCTGCTAATTAGTCTTTAAGTACATAATAATTAAAACAAAGAAATAATTACAATTATCCTTGTGTACATTTGAACTGTTGATCAAAGGCAGTTAACAAACTAGCACTAGAAAACCATGTGTGTGTTAATATGTTGGATAACATGTACTTGTGCATAGGTGTATATGGATGCTATGAATTATGATTTCTATTTGCATGTAGTTAGTTTAAACATTTAATAATTAGTGTTGGATAATGGAATGAAATGAACTTGGGCAAATGGAAATAGAATGACACCATGGAATTGGAACATCAATGTTTACGTGGCTTTAACATGATAGCAGATTTGCATCCATGAGACTTATTTGAATCTCAAATTTCATACTGTATGTGGCATATTAGCTAATTGGCTTAACATGATAGCTTCCAAACAAGTTAATTCAGTGATCAATCAAGCTAATTGGCTGATGAATTAATTGTGTTGAGTGGTTAGTCATAGTTAATTATTAGTCATCTTTATCCTCTAAATCAGTTAAATCAATCTTGCCTATTCACATTCATAGATACACAATCTTTCTGACCATTTTGCCTGCTTTTAATAAAATAGGAGCTTTAGAACAGGATATGTACATTCATCTAAGCATGATAAGACATGGATTTCTAATAGATATTATGGTTTGAAATGTTGTCATGAATATGCATACAAAATATGGAAGCACAAGAAAAACGTGTAAACTGTTTGATAGAATTCCTCGAAGAAATGTTGGCTCTTGGTGTGTAATGATTGCAAGTTATGTAGAGAAATATTTGTTGAAAAATCTTTTTGCAAACTTTCAAGCAAATTAACTAAATAGCTGATCAAGTTAACTGTGAATCAAGTTACTTGACCAATCAATGAAACTAGTTCATTGATAGATCAGTTTTCTTGAATAGTTAATTATAGTTAATTATAAATCATCTTTATTCACCAAATCAATTAAACCAATCATGGCCATTCATATGCAAAAAAGTAATTTCTTGAAAAGGCTTTATAGACAAGGAAGCAAATGCAATTGCTAGGTGCAAACCGAAATTGCAAAACCTTCGTCAACATCTTCCTTTGTGTTTCTTGTGCTACAAATATTCAACAAGCTATAGCTATCCATATTAATTGTATTCCTTTGTCTATGTTCAAGCCATCTGTTTATTCTATTGCTTTCGATATTATTTCATGAAAGCTCAAATGTCAGAGTATATGTGGCGTATCAGCTAATAAGTCCATCTCACATTTTGCTCATGACAATTCTTAGTTTTGTCTCATCTCTGCTCTCTCGACACATTAATCAAAATTCAATTAACAACATCTTACACTTGACTCATGAAAATTAAGTCAATTGTATCTTCTACTCATTAATGAAGTTAACTAATCAGCTTAACAAGATAGCTTTCAAACAAGTTAGGTCAGTGATCAATCAAGTTGTTTGACTGATGAGTCAATTGAGTTCAATATTTAATCATAGTAATAGCACCCGTTAGAAGATACAAGTTATAGTTCAATTTTCTTTTTGTGTGCTTGTTCCAGACTTTTGCTATAGCTTTGAAATTGATGTTTTTATGTTCAAGTATTATGTAAATTGAAACCTTTTCATCGGAAATTTATTGATTTAAATCTATTTGAAACTATACTATGTCTCTTTAGGCTCTGATGCAAACAACAATATAGTTAAATGCATATGCCCTGCAGGAGAACCATGCTCAATTCTGAACATTTGAATTCAAGAAACCTATGATAAATAGCTCACTGTGTTAATCTCATTTCAATTAATAATTTGTTTTATTGAAATCTAAAAACATTGCGTTTTTCTAAGCGATCTACATATCCATTACACTATCACTGTCATCCATTGCAATTATAATTTTGGGAGTTGTTTGCACAAATGTGTTTTGATGCATTGTGAAACCCAACTTGCATTTTTGGGATAAAATGAAGCAAAATAAATAAAAGTAGCAATTTGTTACCTTGAGTAACTCATCTCTTGGTGTTCATTCAATGAGCACAAAAGCTTTTGCTCTATCACTGTAAACATCCCCTTTGTATAGATAAAAGCTATCAGTTTTCAAATCTATGCCTTTGCTTAAATTTATTTTTATATGGAGTAACATTGTTTTCAAATGCATGATTGATAATAACACGTATATTAGAAAACTTTGAATCAAAATACACAAATCATTAAAAAAAAAAAAAATTCTCTCTTTGTCTTATATTGCTACAGATAGAGCTTATTTTCAATCATCATATGTATACCCCACATATTCCTAGACTAACTGTATTAACTTAGAGAGTCTTGACAAATTGCCAAAAGAGCTAACTATTTTCATCTTTGCATAAGCCTCCACTGTATTCCACACTATATTATTGTTGTCTACCTTTTTACCATCAAAACTTGTCTACATATGGCAAATGACTAAAATTACACATCCTTTTGTTGGATTACTTACCATGTTCTGCCACCTTAATAAGATCAGGTACAGCCATAATGTATTAAAAATGAATTTATAACTGTGCAATGCAATCAAGCCCCTGTTTTCCAAGTTATAGCCAAACAAACTATATGATTATACCACAAATGGGGATTCTTACTCCAAACATGAGGGAATAAAAACATAAGATTTAATTGTTAGCCAGGTCCTTCATTGCTCCCTTGCTACTGGTAGATATCACAAAAAATTAAAAAACCTATTTCTAAGATGACAATGAATTTAAGGCACTTGAAATAAGTTTGTCTCTATAATATTGCCCACACTTATTTATCCCCAATAGTTATGTATTGGCTTATAGGTAGATATAACAGTTGAAAATGCTATCATAGACATATATTCACAATGTGGAAATATAGACAAGGTCCAGGAATTGGAAACAAGGAATGCATAGGAAACATAATCTATGAAATACAATGACATGTAGCATAAAAAAGTAACAGTTTAAACTCCAATAATCTGTGAAAAAGCTTTTATGAACATTGATTTTTTATCAGATTACTTTTGCAAAATAAACGTACAGTAATGCAAAAAGGGTATCTGGTAATTTTGCTATCAATTCATATCACCCAAGAACTGCTTCTGACAGAGACACACTTCCTCCTCCATCTATTTTAGCCAGCGACCGTCAATAACTTTATATTTTGTTAAATGAACAATCGTGAATTTGGTAGCCAGGAAGTTCACTTTATCAAGGTTACTTTAATTCTATCAATATGATTTTCAATTTTACTCCCACTTTTACATAACATACAATCAATAACAAGCAAACTAAAAACAAGATTCAGAACTCTACAATGCTCTTGTAGAATGAGAACACAAACAAGTATTCAAGGGTACCTATGCTGTTTACTTCTGCTCCAAACTCTAAAAGAAGGCTCGCACAGTCTTTGTATCTATTTGTTGTTGCAATGTGCTAAACACAAGATATCAAAAATATTTGTCATATTGTTCCAACCTCTCAATAAAAAAAGAATCTCCATATCCTACCATCAAAGAAAATGCATTAAAGTCAAAGGAGTTTGAAATTGAAGATAACAAACCTAATAGCACTCACTTGGATAAACTATTTTGTATAGTCTGAATTTTATTGGTTCCTAGCCTCAAGGCAGGAATACTCATGCATTCGGTTGGAATGCTTTTAACTGGCAGCATTGGGCAATCACATTTCGGCATTTAACATATTACTTATTTTTTTGTATAGTTTGAATTTGGATATTTTATATTGGAAAATTAGCATTTATCTATTTCCTATTCAGCTTGAGTAGCTTTTATAAATCATTTTGTTTTGAAAATTTGGGAAATGCTTAATCCATAGATTGATTAAATAAATTTAAAGCAAAGTTTAGATAGCTTGCAAAAAATTCATGCTGTATACAATCCATGAATGTAGATTAAAATGCATTAAAATATCGATAACGCAAGCGATAAATTGATTAAATAAATTTAAGCAAAGACATATTTATTAAACTGGTATAGACATGCATAACGCATGAATACAAATTAAAATGGCCACTAAATGTCATCCGCTCGCAGGTGAAGGCAATCGAATGGCTTGGTGACTACGCTGCGGCCGGCGGTAATTTGGTCATTTTAATATAGAGTTGCTTCACTTGCTATGCATCTCTATTACTTTGTGTGTGGTGGCGTTGTTTTGTGTCCCTCGGTAGTTTTACCTGCAGTGGAAGAGTTTGTAGCGACCGAAAGGTGAGGAGATGTTATAGTTGCAGAGTCCAGACCCAAAAACGAGTTACTTGAGGTGATAATTTGTTATTTTCCACAGTTTCTTTCCATTAAAGTGCATAATGAAGCTGTGTTTCATAGTGCTTTAGTTGGCCTATCACTATCACTTTGTGCCTGATGTGTCGGTGCATGTATGTATGTATGCATGTCTCTATGTACATATGCATTTATCTATGTGCATATCTATGTAAACATTTGTAGATGCATATATGCATGTATGCATATGTCTCTGGATATATCTATGCATATATGTATTTATGCATATATGTATGTGTGTATAGATGCATCTATGCGTATATGCATGCATGCATATATGTTTACGTCCATACATGCATTTATGTGTGTCCACATGGATGTATCTGTACATATATATATATATATATATATACATGTGTATATATATATGTGTGTGTCTATATGTCTTTTCTAGGAAAGAGTTTACAGTGATAGGGCAAAGGTTGTCATGGTTCCAAAAAGGATAGTCGTAGACAAGTTACTTCAGGCAATAAATAGTTATTTTCATCAGTTTTCTTTTATTTTAGAGTCCATAGGCAGATTGGGTTTCACAGTGCTCAGCCTACACTAATCTTCATAGACTAGTACCTCGGATGAACAATTGTCTTTTGTCCAATGTACAATATGGGAGCTTAACAATAACTTGGTGCTTATGAGTCCTCTAAAGATTACATATCTTCAATTACTGCAGAACTGTTCCATAGTGCAAGCTTTAGAGCCACTGTGTTGTTAGCATCTGGCATAATGGGACCTTTCGAACAATATGTGAACAATGTGTTGAGAAGGCTTTACAAACTGTCAGGCAAGTGCAATTTACAGATATAAGCCTAAACTCCACAATTGCTTTCAGCTTTCTCGCTGTCATTAAAGCATAAAGGAAAGAGGATTTTTTCCAAACTTCTAATTTATGTACTTTTACATGATAATTCACCTTATTAATTTATGAATCAAATTATCTTAATTAATTAATGTTCTTTTCCCTTCTATCATTTCATATCTAATTAATTAGGTAACTACTAAATAGTATTTACATACATAATAATTAAAACAAAGAAATAATTATAACTATTCTTGTGCACATTTGACCCATCAATCAAAGTCAATTAATAAATCTGATTCCACCTATTCAATGATAGTATTGACATGCAATTTCCTTGAGAAGTCTTGAAAAAGAGGATTACTCACACACCAATAAGGATTCTCATTTGTAACGTCCCTATCCAAATCATCTTCATTGAATAAGATGTTGTGGCATACATTAATTGGATGTATCTCATCATCTTTCTTATCAGGATGCCAACATCCTTGGTTTGTAATTCTCCTTGAGTGTATCTAAATGCCATGAGTTATGAATTCTAGTTGCATGTGGCTTGATTGCACAAGTAATAGTAAGTGCTACATAATGGTACAAAATAAACTTATGCAAATGGAAATGAAATGACCCCATTTAGTTAGAAAATCAATATTTATCTGGCTTTCACTATTAAGTGATAGTTGGTCTAGCATTAAACAGTAGCTAGAAATTGTTTTTATCAGAACTTAACAGTGCTAGCACAGCTGTGTTGTTTTTTGGCTTAGTATTGACAGGTTGCCATGGCCTATTTACACTTCTTTAGATGCTTAAGCAAATATGGCATCTATTCCATTGATTGCTCTTAAAGAGCTTATGCCACCATTGCAATAACATAATTACACTAATGCATGAATATGCAAAATATGTTCTATATTATAGGGTACACAAATAACAATAAGTATTTTAAAATTATAAAATGCAATTTGCATTATAAGAAACAAAAGTTCTTACTTAGGTTCTTTCTCGTCGAAATGAATCTACATAAGAATTTTGTTTTGTTTTTATGAATAACATAGTATATGTCACTCACTGTACTCATTTGTCTAAATTGTCCTTGTAACAGGGATCGGTGCTTTCAACTGTATTTAAACAATCACGCACAAACTGCAACGTGAGGTTAGCATATTAACCTTCTCCTTTTTAAAAAAAAAATGCAGAGTTTTCCAAATATGCGCTTCTAGGAAGATTTCCCATGGTTGTAGATGAAATAGTATATGTTTTTATAGTTTGCTCACTTCTCAATTTTGTCATTGTACTAGGAAAAATTACTTGTGCCTATAATAACAGCCAAAATTTGTACATTGCTGCAAGTATACTTGATCATTCAATAGCAGATTGCAAGGTCAGCTCTCTAAATTGTCTTTCTGCTTTTCTTGAAATGCAATTGAAATTTCTTCAATATAATGACTGCATAAAGTTCTTTTTCATGTTTTCATTTTGTCATCTTGTATTCCTCATTTCTTTGAACACAAATGATTTAAAAGGCTGCTTGCACATATAGGAACAGGAAAATGCATTTTCCACAATTGCAATAGTAATTTGTCTTCGGAAAATAGAACAAGTTTTGCTTATGTGTTAACTAGTTATACTTCCTCTATACAATATCCATAGAATAGAATGAACTGCTAGAATGCAATTTTTAAACCCTGTTTACAGTTTCAAATAGCCTATAAAGTCATAAGTCTTTGTTTTATGTCAACTGGTTTTTACCTATATGCATTTAAGGCAATTTTGTTCATAAGACTACTTATATCTGTGGCAAGTTGCTATGCACTGT
Source organism: Sequoia sempervirens (assembly GCA_007258455.2). NCBI lineage: Eukaryota > Viridiplantae > Streptophyta > Pinopsida > Cupressales > Cupressaceae > Sequoia > Sequoia sempervirens. The sequence goes on along the minus strand of VDFB02196087.1, from coordinate 11,302 downwards.
GCAAGTGAACATATGTTTAATCTTCCTGTATTGCAAAAAAAGACCACAAAGTTAATTTCAAAAGCTGACATGGCACATGAGTACAATGAATGATGTACTACGTTACTCATAGACATGACGCAATATTTTTCCATGGTCTTGTTTACATGCAAAATGACATTAACCACAATTTTTTTTTGCTCACATTGCCAATTTCACTGTGTGCTTTAAACCTCTAAAGTAAGAGAAAACTGAGGAAAGAAACTATTTATTGCCTCAAGTAACTCATTTCTGGTTCTGGACACTGTAACTATAACAAAGTCTGCTCAATCACTGTAGACTCTCCTAGAACAAATGATTATGTGATTATGTGAAACATGTCGGGTCCAATGGGCTCGACTAAGAAAAAAATGTGTCAACATCCAAAATCTTGAAAAATATGCGCCGATAAATGTGACAAATAGTAACTAGTGATTTTGTTCTGAAAATAAGAAACATTTTGTAACCTCAACAATACTGGGATGATCTCTTGAAGTCATTCCAGAGCTCCATTCTTTGAAGCCTTCTTTGAAGCCTTTATGATCATTGCATTTATCTCTCGGAACGGTGCCCTTCTCCACAGTGCTATTTATGTAATACTTCATGTTCTCATACATATCCTACAAGACAAGAAAACAACCCATAAAGTCATGCTAACAATAAAAACCATCAATACTGCTTCCCAAAGTAGTAATCTCTTCAATAGGACATCATATGATGTAGATCAATCTATTTATACCACACCTTGAGCTTTTCTCGTTCGCTTGCAAAGCTCGAACTCTTATTTGGATAATCATCATTTTCAGAAAAGTATGCATCCGGGCATCTTTGCTCAATGGAATACTTACGGCAAAAAGGAACCCAAAATTTTGCAAACTGTGAAGCTTCAAACAGAGCGTAAAAAGTGAGTGGGGATCCTCCATCATCTGAGACATAGCATGATAGTCTTTCTGTGGGATAATGATGAGCCATAATGGAGAGTACAGTGTTCACAACTGTGAGTGGAGGTTCTTTAGTTGGATCCGCTGTGCAGATAAATATATCAACTAGCGGCAGCTCCTCCTCAAAACTGTACATGTACATATCATATCAATAATACTCTTAGATTCCATACTATTAAAACATCAAGTAGAAATAAAATGGTTAGAATGTTTAATATAAATATATCTTACAGGACATAAAGAAATCTGTACACTCTTTAGTTTTGAGACCCTACGTTTCCTGTCACCAGTGTCTCAAATCCCCCTCTTTTCATATGTAAAACTCTATCAGATACGTATTTATATTAAGGATTAAGAAGAAATAATAGTTTCAATGTTTACAAACATACCTTCTTTTATCCTCACAGATCTAAAAGTCTCCCTTACCTGTCGGAGAGTCTTTGTGGAAAAGTGTGGCGAGAGACCGGGCGCCACCTGAACGCCTGGTCCAAAATCCAAAAGAAAGCAAAGCCTAACTCTGCACAAAATACCAACATCCATGGCCAAAAAGCTTCACTTGGGATATAAACTATACGATAAAATATAAGCCCGAGAATTGCAGCAAAGTATATGCAGGCATAAGCTTTGCTTATCTTTGCAAAGGGCTGTTCGACTGTAGTGTAAAGAGGCAAGTCTGTGGACTTCATATTTGTGGCTGGGATTTTCTTCAAAATCAAAATGGGAGTGTACTGTGAAGGAGTATGAGTACATTTATTTATAAGCCTCTAGGCAGGCAGATAAGCCAACCAAGACTGGCGGGAGGTCACTCACTTTTTAAAGTTTTTAGAGACACCATAGCATCCAGTACTCATTACACTTGATTACTTTTTACAGATTTAAGAGACACCATACTCAGATGCATCCATGACATAGAAACGCGGCTCCACCCCCAATTGGAAACTTTGAGCCTTCCTAACTAAGGCAGTCGAATTGCTGCAAACCTTTGAGAGCTATACCATAAACCACATATACAAGGAATGCAATGGGGAGGCAGATGCACTGGCTAATGAAGGAGTAAGAGGTGAATAAGGTGGCTGCCCATGTGTCCATGGAGTGGAATAGTCTATGCCATAAGGCCAGATCGGGCACATGGGAAAACCCATATGAAGGAGGTGACGATGGTTAAGGTACCATCATGATCATCAAATTATCCCATCCGTATGTGTGCAACTGTTCCTGAGATCGAGAATTAACAAGCCTGACATAGGGCTTCGGTTTTTGCATCAAAATATGAGAAGTGATCAATCGCACGAGACATATTTGCAGAATTGGATATGCACATTTATTGAACTCCAATTTTGGATGTTGAAGAAATCATTTGCAGGAACATTTAGTATTGGTATGTGTGGATTCAACATGGGAGACAATGGAAAGGATTGTGATGTTGACAACCTTCGGATGATCGTCTCTGCAAGCATACATTTGGAGGGTGGAGTACAATCCCCCATGGGAGTTTTAATTCCACCTTCAGGGAGTTGTATAGGAATAACTGATAGTGGAGGTTGATGTAGGGAGAATTAAAGAGGCTACCTAGTGCATCGTAAATCTCAATGGCGAGCATCTATATCAATTGAGGAAACTCATACTTGTCTGCATAGTGATGGAAACCCCGATCAGACTAAGGTGTTTGAAGAAGTGCAATCAACCTTTGTAGGCTTCATTATTGACTAGAGGCTCAAGAATATCTACCTCAACAAAGACATCCTATGTCTTGGGGCAGTTAGGATGGTGATTGGGAAGAGATTTTGCTTCTCGGGAAACCGGACGAGAGTGAATTCTGACATTTCCTCGTGCTTCCTAGCATCACTTTTGGATTCAAACCTCCCAAAGCTTCGGTGCTTGTTGCTGTTGCAGATGGTTTTCAAAGCGGTAATATTGGTTGATGATGTGGATGTGGTAGCAGTGACACAGTTGGGAGTTGGGATCCTATTACCATATGATATTGACAAAATGTTCTTGTAGGGCATGGAGGTGGTGTGGCATCCTTTCATCATGAACCTAGACGAGGAAGGCCTAGATCGCCATAGGCATTGGGCGACTATTGGTTATAACTTTTTGTGCAAAAGGTTAGGATTGGATGAGATAGTGGGGATACAGTGGTGTCGGGAGTTTTCCGATCTAGTAGGCGTTGTTTCTTAAAATGATTTTTTTTTTTAGTCGAGCCCACATTGGACCCGACATGTTTCACATAATCACAAAGTTGTGAACATTGCATTGTAGTTTGTTGAAGGATACTTTGATTATGAAATCCATGAAGTTCGAAGCCATATCCCAATAGTGGATTTTCATATGTCATCATCACAAGTCCTCCCACAACTAGTTGAAGGTGGTGTTTTATTTGAGTTCCCATGGGAAAAGTCATTACACCATTCAAATCTTGTAGTTACATGATATAAAAAAGGGCAACTCTTTTTAGTGAAACTTAATTCTAGTTAAATTTTGATGACTATGTGGAAGCATGGACATATGGCAAGATTTTTGATTGATATCTAAGAGAAATGCCATCTTATGAATGGATATTCCTTTGTGTTTGGTCAAATGGAGTTCTTTCATTGATTTGAATGGAGGTGTTGTACTTTACTCATCCTAGTTAAAGTCACAATACCATTTAATCTTTGACAAGTTGTCATATAGTTGCATAACACTAGGAAAGAAAATTATTCTACAAGCCAATATTGTTCAGACTTCTTGATATGTGGTTGCATATTTCAAGATTATCCTCCAAAGGCCCAAAGAGCATATTGCTGATTATTGTGATAGAATGAATCTAAATGGAGGTCAAAATCTAAAGAGGAGGTGGCTTTGGTTGTATGAGAAGCATGCCTTGATGGTATCCTGCACATAGGAAGGGATAGTTGAAAAACTTTAAAATATTTCAAACAAATACAAAAACTGATGACATCCATTGCGCTAGAGGAGACTAAGACAATGTATCAAGTTTAGAGGGCTTACACATCATGAGACCTATATATCAAACATGAAATGAAGGTCGTGTTGTAAAAAAAAGTGTAAATCCATCAAAGCACGAAGGAAAATCAAATGAGGGAACACAGGAAAGGCACGTGCCTATATTGGAAGATGCTAACATTGCCATGCCACAAGAGAAAGCCACACTGAAAGTGGATGGAAAGGAACTCACATAAAGAAAATGTATTTGTTACAAAGATGACAATAATTCCAAAGAGGTCCACAACTGGTAAACAAGGGATGCAAAGTGATCAAAGGAAATATATATACTAAAATAAATTTGTTGAATATGCTTAACAATGGAACGTCCACAATTTAGAATGGAAGGGCGTTGTCTAAGAATAGATCCAACACATAGAATGAGAGTGATTAAAAGCTTCAGGAACTAAAAAAGGGGAACGACTGTGGACAGAGGGGTATGAAAATCAATCAAAGCACAAAGGATAGAGGAAAGACTTTGGAAGGTGCCGCACCTAGCATATATATAATTTAATTATGAAAGTCTTTACAAAATAGAAAGCAGATGCAAAAGGAAGCCACACCACCATTGAATAGAGAATAGATACAAATGGATCATGTTGAAAAGTCCTCAGTGACTTTCAACAAATGTATGCACCACTGCAAATAGGGTACGCACCAAATATGTTAGAGATCTCAAACTTGCAAACAAATGCAATGGGAGGAGATCAAGCGGCCTGTGATTTTTACAAAAAATGAATTTGTTAAAGTCTTCAAAAAATTTCAAACCACATAGAGGAATGAATGCAAAAAATGGCCACCATGACTCGAGAAGCAGAGCACAATGAAATGTCGAGCAAGAATGAAGGATTAGGGCACCAAATAGGGGAAAGTGGGATCGATGGTGATGAAGTAAAGGTGCAAATGCAACTTGATCTTGTTGATCCTCCAGATCACAGCACACATACACTGGTTAATTCAAACATGGTTAGCGATATGCTGACATGTGGCAGGTGGGGCCTGATTGGAATTCATGTGTGTGGGTAAAGTTGAAAGCAGACCGATGTTTTCATTTTTTTAAAGGTAGGGGTTTCCTTTTAAAAATTTTAATGAGCCTAATGAAATAAAAGGGCGAAATATTTAAAAGTAAATGTTGCTCGCACGGGTGTTGGAAAGAAATGTGGTGGGCCCGGGGAAGTGAATTCTTCATTTTCCCGATAATAAGTTTTTGAAATGAAGGGCCTTCACTTCGAAGAAGGTGGAATATGGGTAAAATAAAATGACATGAACAATTATTTTAATGGACCTGTATTAAATACCCATAGGTTTTTATTGTTAAAAGTAATTTTTTAAAATTTGGGATGAATTATATGGGTATAGGTAAAGTTTTTTGCCCAACAATGTTGAGAAGCCTTCTCAAGGAAGGTGGATATTTTAAATATAAAATGCATGTGACATATTCTTTGATGGAGAAGAGATGTGTAGGGAGGTGTGAAAATATTTTTGTGCTAAGAAATAAAATAAAAGTTAAGGCCCAAATATTAAAGTATAAAACTTTAATGTGTGAGGGAAAAATACAATGTGCAGTTATAGTAGAAATAAAAGAGAAAAATAGAGTTTTCATGGGAAAAGAGGCATTTTCACATAGCAAGTAAAATGAGTGAATTTCTCCACATGGGTGGATTTTTAGTTGCTTGGAAACTTGGTGAAAAGGTAATTTGGAGGCAAAGTTTGTTGTTGGAGAGAGGAGAGAGTCTTTTGTAGATTGTTGATCAATGGGAGAGAGACTTCCGGATGGCATCTTTTGATTACTCTTCTAGAGCCTTCTCTTATTCTTTTATTCTCTTCTTCTCTCATCATAAAAAAGTTCTAATTTTGAGTTCCAATTTTTGAAAGCTTTGCAAGGCAGGTAGAAACTCTGGCTAGATTGTAAACCTATGATGAAATATGACCGAGTCACTAATATGAAAGTGTTTATGTTTTGAATTGTGCTTCTATGTTAATTTTAGCTGATAATTGTCTCCATAGCTGAACTGTAATACTCTTTTGGATTCAATAATAAAGTTGTTCGAGTCTTTTCATGCACATTTGTTGCATTTGAGTTATATTTGTTGTTTCCTTCTGTTCTATGAATGATGCAATTTCTTTAATGAATCAAAAGCTACATTTATTATTGCCTATTGTTTATGGGATAGTGTAATTGCTTCAAAAAATGTGACAGGAGTGTTGTGTTTTAGGTGGATTTATAAGAAGGATTATTAGATAAAGCTTCAGTGATCTGGTTGTCACAATGTGATAACATTTTTAAGGATCTTCAGAGCATGTTTAACACTATAGGACGAAGGGTTGGTTATATGACTCCATAGCCCATTTCATGGCACTGGTTCATTATTATGTTTCTCCTGCTTTCAGTTTGGTCCTAAATTCTTTAAACATAAATAATCTTAATTATGTTTTGTGAGTACTTGTAACTACCATGTTCTCCATGCTGGTTGATGGATATCATTCAATATCTTGCCAATGTTGAGTGATATTTATGTTTTTCAACATAATTTTCTAAGAACATTCATCTGTTAAGCAATATACTATTAGTTGTGTGTTTGAATCTTTAGATATTGCTAAAGGGTCACCCCCTAGGTCCTATAGAGCCTGAAGTGTAGGGGAAATGTGTTCTCATTCTATTTCCCATTAGTTGGCCAAATCCCCCATTGAATCTGATTATTAGAAAGTGGCTAGTCTATAGGATTCAATTGGTCTGGTTTGATTTGGAGGACCATCATGCTCCTTGATGGAAAATTGGTAAAAAATACCGTGTAAAGTTATCTAGATTAGATGGAGAATGCAATGAGAGATTTGGGTATGTTGATAGATTAATGTGAATGGAAGCTTGATGAATGCAATAATGGTGGCTAAGAATGCAAGTATGCAAGTGCTTGAGCTTGAGAGTACTAGAGCTTGAATTGTGAATGCATGTTATGAGAAAAATGAGGCAAAATCCTCTTATTTGGGGGAAGAATCTCTAGAGAATTCAATGGCTAGGATTTAGCCAACATGAGAAAGATGAAGTGCTATGGTGAGTTGAGGACTCACAAGCCCTCACATCTTGCCATGTGGAAGGGGAGGTGTAAAAAGGATAGGTGATGTGGAGAGAGGACATGTGAGGTGGAGGTACTTGCAACTACTTTGGGATTAGGGGAAAATTTCCTCAAAAATAATTTCTTGTCCCCATGTGGGAAGGATGGTGACAAGTGATGAATTTTAGAATTCTTCACTTATCATCATAGGGAAGAGAGAAGTTGTTGGAGGAATAAATGCGAATTTTAAATTCACATGATTGGAAGGTAGAAGTGGTTGGGAGAATAAATGTGAATTTAAAGTTCACATGATTGGAAGTACCTTGGAGATAAGACAAGGTCCTCATAAAGGAGGCCCTTGTCCCATATGAGTGATGTGATCCATGAGAGGTTTTTGAATTTTCCAACAACCTTCATGGGGAAGAGGGGAGCATTGAATGAATAAATGTGAATTTTTAATGGGGAAGTGGTCAAGGCTTAAAAAATAAATCACTTATGAAAGTTTGAATTGGAGGACATACCAAAGATGGCAAGAGGATTAGATTAAAGTTGTTTAAATAGGTGATTAAGAAGATTAATGAGGGATTAGAGACAAGTGGCCAAATATGGAGGATGTGACATTAATCCTGGTTTAAGGTGTGCACACCCTAATCATCGAATAATTAAACTAATCCAGATTATAAGAAGATTATGGAGGATGTGACAAGGAGAGAGAAAATAGGGAATTTAAAATTGATTTAAATTCAAAAAGGTCAAATGTCTAAATTAAATAAATTGATATATTTATTAAATTAAATACTATAGAAATCTTAGAGGAAGGGGAAATATTAATTAAGTAAATAATTTAATTAATATCGATGAAATAAACGAATAAAAAAGATGGATTTGACCATATGGAATGGTCAAATTTGGATGTCTACATTTTTCCCCTCTTCGAAATATTGTTAGAATAACAGTGTTTCGAAGAAAATAAAATGTAGACGACTCTATAGAGAAAGCAACTAGAAAATGATGCCCCAGCATGGAAGAGGTTGTGTGAGCTACCAAAATGGTGGGAAATGTAGGGAGATGCCCCAGTCTCGCAAGAAATTGATTATGACAAAGGAATGGAGGAAAATGGTAGGTTGTACCCCCTCAAGAGGGTAGTTGGGGAAGAAAAAGGGGCCTTGAGTGACTTCTCGATATGAAGAAACAAAGGGTACCATTGAATAGAGCTTGAAAAACCATGAAGAATAGCTTTTGAATGGATTCAAATGGACACACAGTGTGCAAATGGTGGCCTTAGGAAGTTAGAGGATTAGTTGAATCAAAAAGAGGTTTAAATAAAGGGTAAAAATACCCTTAAAAAAGTTAAAAAAGGAACAAAATGTTATATATAGTAATTTAAGAAATTACTATTCCTCATTTGCACACCTGGTAGCTGAGTGAGAGAGAGAGAAGAGGAGAAGAAAGAGACAAGGATGTTGGAGGACTACGATGATGACATCATCCACTGGGGGGATGAGGTGTAGCAGTTCTTCCACGAGCACACAGTTCCATGCTAGGTTAAGTCTAAAACTCTCTTTGTGATTTTAAAGCATTCTCTATTATATTTATGAGTTTTAATGCATTTTAAAAACATGTGTTTTGGGATTTGAGTAGCTTAGAAAAATGGGTAAGGGGTGAAATTTCAAATTTTCCCATTGGGTAGGCATTATTGCCTATTTAGAGGTGATGGGAAAGGGGGGTGGATTTTCCCAATTAGTAGGTAAATTCACCCAGAAAATGAAAAAAAAGTGCCCAAAAGGGCGGGAGGGGATCATGGGAGGGAGGATTTTCTATGGAATCAGAAAAATTCCCTAGAAAATGAGGTTGAACTAGGATAGGAAATTACACCCAAGAGATGGGTGATCCTACCCAGGAGAGGGGCGATCCCACCCAAGGAAGGGTGAGCCCACCTGAGATAGGGGTAATTCCACCTTGAGGTGTGGCTGCCCATCTAGGGGGAGAGCTCACCTATCCGCTAGGTGGACTAGCTCGCGAGAAGGGAAAGCTCACCCATCTAGACATAAGTGCTCGTTTATAGGGCAGGCTTTCCCATCCGGGCAGGAATGCTTGTCTTTTGGGTGGGCTTGCCCATCTACCAAACAGGCTCACTCATCAAGGTAGGCTCACCCAAGGACAGACTCACCTAAGGACTGGTTCATCCAAGGGGTAAACAAAAGGAAGGTGGAAGAAGGAAAATGGGAAAGGAGAATGAAAAATTAGTTAAGGGAAAATTGGGGAAATTTTTGCAAAGGGGGAAAAATTGGTGAGAAGATAACCTGCGGCCAAGAAATGTAAAAGAGGGAGGGATAAAGGAAAGGATAAGATGATTGATATGTTGTGTTGTGTGGATGTAGTGATTTGAGATTATGTGGATGTGCGAGAGGAAATCAGAGGTGTTGGAGGTGACAATAGAAACCATGAATGGAGAGGACCATGAGGCTTTGGCGCAAGCAGGGTTGTTGTATATATTGGGATACCCAATTTTTAGATCACATCAGGCGATGTTGATAGCCCTAATAAAGTGATGGAGCTCTAAGACTTTGAAATTCCACCTCCCGATAGGAGAGATGACCATTACTCTAGAGGACGTGTGGCAGATTCTACAATTGCTTATAGCAAACCGCCTAGTGAGCGTGATGAGATCAAAGGGTGAGGAACTATATGAGACCCTATGGGTCATATTTGGATGAGAGGACTTAATAGTGAAAAGGAGGGGGTTGGATGTGGATAGATGCTTAGGGTTGGGGGTGCCTGCACTACCCTTATACTTGTGCAGACTGATTAGCAGACTGTCGATACCAAACTGGAGTGGGAACTTCTGTAGCCTTAGCTACATGGAAGTGGTGCAACACATTATGGAGCAAAGAGAGGGGGAGTTTGTATTGGGTCCATGCGTGTTGGCACAACTATACAAAGATATGAAAGTTGTGTGCTATCAAGGTGTGCTCAACATTACACAGGTGACGCTATTGCAGATATGGGCCTGAGAGCACATTAGTGTGGCTAGACCAAGAGTGGTGACAACAGGGTTGGAGGATACGACACTACCAGTGGCATGCTATTATAGGAAAAAGTATGGCTAGATATGGCATTATTAGGGCTTCAGTGACTTGGATGGATGGAGGAGGACATCAGATGATCTGTGGGAGGAGCATATAGTGTGGAGGTCATACATGACACATTGGTTCTCTAGGTGGAGGAGAGATGATGAGAGACACATAGGGTATTTTTGTGTTAGATGCTATATAGTTGGGAGAGAGCCCTATATAGTGGAGGCACATAGGCTGGATCGAGTGTTGAGAAAGTTTGGGATTTAGTAGGACATCCCTCACAGACCAAAGAGATTTAGGCAGATCACGTGAGAGGAACCATGGAGAGAGCCACTTATGGTTGAGTTTGTGAGGCAACACTGGGAGGAGCTATGAGAGGTACCCTACCTAGGTAGGAGCTAGGGGAGAGAAGATATGGGAGTGACAGGAAAATCTCAGTGTAGTATGTTCATCACCAACTTGCACAGACTACGCCAGTGGAGCCAATTATCGAGGCACTAGGTTTTAGGCCAGAGAATGAGATGAGACTGGTAGGATAGAGGAGAGGGAGGAGGAGAGGATAGTAGAGGAGAGGTCAGGAGGAGGATGGGGGAGCTAGTCAATAGGGGAGAGGACGAGGCTATTGAGGTAGCAAGTTAGTAGGGGAGAGGACAGGAGGTGGCTAGGGCAACAAGTCAGTAGGGGAGAGGACATGGGGAGGTTGAGGTAGGAGGTCAGCAGAGGAGGGTGAGGAGGAGGGGGGGATAGTGGAGGAGTGCCCAAGAGGAGGTTCAGACAGAGGAGGAGAGAGATGAGGAAGAGGTGGAGGTGATGGAGGAGAGAGATGAGGCAAAGGGAGAGGTGATGGATGAGAGAGTTGAGGCTAAGGTGGAGGTGATGGATATAGACATTCATGATATTGTCCCATTTCCCATGGTACTAGCCATAACAGAGGATCAGGCTGTATTGTTGAGAGGGGCCATGGTGAGACTATAGATCATTGAGCAAAGACTATGGGATGCAAAGGATACATGGTGTAGACTAGAGTCCAAGGTGAGCATGCTACAAGAAAAGGTTGCCAGAGTGCAGGAAAAGGACAAGAGGGATTTCAGGAACCTAGCTGATGTGGTGTCGCGGCATGAGGAGGAGGTACAGGTAGAGAGGGATGGTCTACGAGCTAAGGTGAGATAGCTATGAGTAGAGGTGACTTGTCTCAAGGGAGAGGTGTCTAGATAGCATGAGGAGGGGG
>VDFB02196086.1:0-18655 GCA_007258455.2 Sequoia sempervirens | reverse complement strand
TGCTTACCTATCAACAGTAAACCTTATGTAATTGCAAGGTTGAGACACATTTTCCCAATAAATCTCCCACTTGTCGAACACCTTGCAAGAGTAGCGGGAGGTTGTATAAACATCATCTCTTAATTGCTAGGGGCTGAAAGGCCCATAGACTTTGAACACCATCTAAAAATATTTATGGTCACATGATTAGTTAAAGAATCAACAACATTCATCAAAGTCTCCAACTTAACTAGCTTCGTCGTACCATCTTTGACCATATCTCTATCAAAATGATATTGTACATCAATGTGCTTTGCCCTGGCAACGGAAATGTCAAGTCCTTAGCTATACATATGGCACTTTGATTATCAAAATAAATTGTCATTGCAACTTGTTTTATTCCAATATCTAAACATAGTCTCTTAAGCCAAATGGCTTCTTTACAAGCATGAGTAGCTGCCATATACTCAACTTCAACAGTGGACAAAGCAACCACAAGTTGTCGCTTACTCATCCAACTAATTGCGCCACCAAATAAAGTTAACACATAAGCACCAGTGGATTATCTACTATCAACATCACTTGCCCAATCTAAATCCACATAACCATGAATATCAAGAGAAATATCATCTCCAATCATATTACTATGATAACATAAAGAATACTCTAAGGTACCATGCAAATATCTGAAGACTCTTTTAACTGCATCCCAATAAACTCTACAAGGATTAGACATATATCAAGAAAAGAGCTCCCACTACTTGGGAAATGTTTGGTCTATATTAAACCATAAATAGCATACATCAAACTTCCAACTACACTTTGGTAAGGCACTTTTCTCATGTCTTCCATCTCTGAGGGATATGTTGGACAGTCTAAAATAGATAACTTTTTTCCAACAAAAATGGGAACACACAATGGTCTACAATCTTGCATGTTAAATCTTTGTAAAATTGAAGTGACATACTTAATTTGGCCAAGCCATAGATTTTTTTCACTCTATCTCTTTTAATTTCCATCCCAAGAATATGCCTAGTTGCAAAGGTCTTCCATTTCAAATTAAATAGCAAGTCAAGAGATTTCAGTTTTGAAATCATACATTTCCCTTTACCAATAAATAACATATCATCAACATATAATGCAATAAACAAGGAACAATCACCATAGTTTAATAATAAGCACAATGATCTAATTTAGAATGCTCAAATCCAAAACTCAACACATAGGTACCAAGTTTTTGGTACCACATATTAGGACTCTATTTTAGGCCATACAAATAATTCTTCAATTTGTAAACCAATTTACTTTTATCTTTCACCACATAGTGCTTTGGTTGTGTCATATAAATATCCTCCTCCAAGTCACCATGAAGGAAAGCAATTTTCACATCCATTTTCTCTACCTATAAATCATAAGCAACAACAATAGAAAGTAAAAATCTAATGGATGCCATTTTTACAACAAGAGAAAATATCTCACCATAATCAACAACCTCAATTTGAGAGTAACCTTTTGTAGCCAACCTTGCTTTGCACTTCTCAATACCTCCATCTAAACCAATCTTTTTTTTAAACTCCCATTTGCAGCCAACATATTTTCTTCCCTTAGGCCATGGTACAAGATCCCATTTATCTTTTTTTCAAAGTTGCCATTTCTTCATCCATAGCAATCTTCTAGGATTATGCATCATTAATACATTATGCCTATTCTACCGATCTTAGGTTCATGTAATATTGGACTCTCTGTTGGTGGACGTAGACCAAGTTTGGGTGAACCACGTTAAATATTGTCTCTTTGTTGTTATTATTTTTGTTTTTCATTTCTCTGCTTAATCTTTTATTTGCATTTAATTGATATCTTTTGCATACAATTCCTAACACACATTTCATTATTTCAACTCAAAGTTTAATTACCCAAATGGCCATTCACCAAAACAAACAATTTTTTTCCCTCTTATGTATATGTGTTGCAGATTTTAGGTTGAAGAAGGATTGAAGAACTTTTGAAGTGCAAGATTGAAAAAGTTGTCAAAGTTGTCATCAAGCCATGGAAACTCACCTACCGATATAATTTCTGACTTTTCAACACTATAACCTAGATCAAATAGAAGCTAAAGATTGACATGAGAGGCTCCCAAAATATTTCTGAAAACCTTGTCAAAAGACCCATTCGCATGGGCCCTAGACAACCTCCCAAAACTTCCTTTTGGTGATTGGTTAACAGTGTTCTACCCTTATCAGATCTACAAGAAGTTTTATGTTTCTATCAATATTGAGCTTTATATTTCTATTTCAAGTTTAAGTTGGCATAATTAGGTTGATTTTCTATTTTTAGTTTTTTCCCAAAAGTGTTGTTTAGGCTGAAACCCCATCCTCAAGCATAAAGAAATTAGTATATTCTTTCATTGAGCTGACTCACGTAAGGGTTGTAAGTAATTTTTTTGTTTGGATCTCATTTCCTAATGAAATAGTGAGAAATAGGTTTACATTTCAAATTAATTTACCGTAACACACCCCCTTAAAATCCCTATATTTTTCATTATTTCATTTTGGTGAACCCGACTTTGTACATCAAAATTCTGAAAATTGGATTCCATTCAAACCCTAGATTTAGGATTTACATTACTTTGCATTGCATTGCATTGATTTGCATCTTATTTAGGGTTCTTAACTAGTATTAGTTTGCATCTCATTTAGGGTTTTAGGTTTGCATTTTTGCATTCTTTAAAATCTAAAAAATTCAAAAATTTCATCAATTTTGCAAAGTGTTTTCATAACAATACATTATCAACAACTTAAATCAGAAAATTGAATCAAAATTGCATTTCAAATTAGGTCTTTTTACTTGTCATTTAGCATCATTTCACACTTGCATTTAGATATTATTTTCCAGAAATTTGAAATAATAACCACCTGTTTGAAACTAGAATAAGAAAAACATAAGTATCAACTCCGAACTTTGTAATTTGAATTTTCAAAACCATGAAGTGAGACACATTTTCCCATGGGCAAATGAGTCCCTGATTAGTTCTTTTTTTGAATTTTTGGGCATTAAAAACCCTCAGTTTGCATTTTGTGTTTCTATGTTCAGATCTTTGTTTTAGTTTCTAGAATTTTTGTTTTCTACAAATTATTCACATTAAGGTTAATTAGAAAAATTCAAGTGCATTTCAAAATCAAAATTGAACTTACAAGACATCATTTTTAGGTTTTTACATAGTATAATAAAAAAGTTATCTTGTTTAAAATCTGGATATTGCTTTTTACATACTTGCATCACATTTCATATTCTAGGGTGTTTGATTGCATTTTACCTATTCTCCATTTTAGGTGCACCTTGTGTTTGTAAAACTTGTATGAGCTTCGCAACTTGGTCTTATATTTCAATCATATACTATAGTGATCTTGGGTTTCCAACTCTTTCACTCATAGTGTTGACACTAGTCTGACCCCATGGATCATACCATGACACTTCATTCCTGTGACATCCTTACGACAATAGTAGAGGCTAATGTTGAATCGTGGTTTCTAATGTCCATTAAGAGAACCTTAGAAAAATAGATGAATAATTAGAAAATTTGCAAAAATTTCTAAGTTTTGAACATATTTATTGGTAATTGTGATTCCTGTCATAGATAACATGAGGAGATTGATTGAAAATGAACAAGGAATATAAGTTGTGTGTAGACTATCTCATATCATTAATCAACATGTCCCTACAATTAATAGTTGTGCTCAAGCTTTGGGGTATACTCAAAGTCAAGGTGGAAATCCATTTCCTCCTTCCACAATCATGACCTCTATTCAAACATACACTAATCCAACTGTTACTACAACCATACAACCTACTAGCATTATCCATACTACTTTAGGTGTTTCCACTAGGAATCCATTTAGCTTTGTGCATTCAAATATCATATCTCCTAATCCATCTCCCCTTACAAACTTACAATTCACTTGCCCTTCAAACAAATATACACCTCCACCATATTCACCTCCATCTCAAAACATGAACAATGACCCTGTCCTTAACCAACTCTTACAAAGTGTTTCATTCCTCCAACAACAAATTGCTACATTGAATCAAAATTAAAATGGCCAACCTTCACAATATGTCAAAAGAAACCCCTTATCCTTGGAGATATTGAAGAACAGATATGCAAGGTATAGAGATTCCTAGATTTGAGAAATATGGTGGGAAAGGAGATCTTGTTAGCCATGTTTCCACATACACAACCTTATGTAGTGACTTAATTTTTGAGGATAAACTCTTGGCTAAACTCTTCCCTAGATCCTTGAAAGACATTGTCTTGGAATGGTTTTGTTCCTTATCAAATAATTCAATATGTTCATTTAATGAACTTGTTGATGCCTTCCTTAACTATTTCCAAGTGCACATGGGTCCTAAGATGACCTTAGCATATTTAATGCGATGTAAGAAAAAGGATGATGAAAAGGTCACTAATTTTATCTCCCGTTATCAATTGCTTTACTTCCAAATCAACATTAAGATTTTTTATCCTGATCTTCAATGAATGTTCATTAATAATTTACAAAATAAGCTTCAAGATAAGATCAGGATGATGAAATTTCACTACATACAATTTTGTACAACCTTTCATTATTACCAAAATTTATTTAGTAGTTGTGAAGTAAAAGCTTCTTCTAACTGTCCTAAAAAATATGAATCCATGCCTCAAACCAACTACCAACCATTCAAGAAACAAAATAAGAGCTTTATACAACTAAATACTTGTCAACCAACTCAACATGTTGATACCCAAGTGGTTTCTATAAAGACAACAAATCCATATCCATTTGGGGAGAGGAATAGACTATTTACCCCTCTACCTGATACCCTTCATTCCATCATGTTGCAGCTCTTAAACAAGAACTTAATTCCTTTCATCTTGTTAGAGCTCCTAATCCTACTAAGCCTTTACCTCCAAACTATAGATAAAATTCCTTTTGCCATTATCACTGACAAAATGGACATGATACAAAGCATTGTAAGTGTCTTAAACATATTGCAAGACCTCATTGATTATTCACATTCAAATTGGCGATGTTGTTAATCATCAAGGTAATAGTCTATTGCCCCTTCTAACCAAAATTTGCAAATCTTTACCAATCCTATTCCAAATCACATCTCCTTTGTCAAAACTAGTGAAAACAAGAATGATGTGATGAATGTTGACACGAATACTGACAACTTGAATGGTAATGAGGAAAATCCTATAGATAGTATGAATGGAATCATTGAATTTCAACCTCATAAGGGACTAACCAATATGTCCCTTGACATTTATTTCTCACAAAATGACATACTTAAACATGCACCCGATGGTCCTCTTTACTTAGTTGGAAGAATCAATGACAAGCCTAGTAATGGGATATTAATTGATCCCGTTTGTGTAGAGAACATGATCACTGAAGAATTCTTGTTTGTGTATGAACTTTATCAAGATGCTTATGAACAATCAAAAGCATGGATCAAAACACATAATGGTTTTTCTTTCACTATGATAGGTTTGATAACTCTTCCTTTACAAGTTGGATTGAAAATATTGAATGTTTCATTCTCCATCATCCCATCGTTGGACCAATTTTGTGTGATGTTAGGCTATCCATGGCTTCACTCCATGAAATCTATCCCGTCATTAGTGCATAAATGTTTAAAGTTTCCATTTGGAAAATAAATATTTACTATGCATAATAGTGGCTTTAATCATGTGTCTTCATGTGGGAATTTCTCATTGGATTTACTTTGGCCTGAACCTATGGAACCTATTAGGCCTCGTGAGGACTTCTTTTTCAAATCTTATCAAAAGTTTAAGGCAAAGTGCATAGCAGAATTATCCCTTACCAATATGCCTTAACCCATGATTGAGCCTCCTATCCTTGATGATACCATGTGATTGAACATAAAGCCCTTCCAAGTAACCAAAACCAAAACATAGCAAATCCTCCACCTATTTCCTATAAGAGACCATGAGATAACCAAATAAGTCTTGTTGTTCCTCCTAAAATCAAACAAGTTTATAAAGTCAAAGAGAAAGTGGTGAACAACCTCTCTTGTTCCCTTCATTCGTCCTTGTGGGAAGAAAAAACCTATAGTTGTCAAGCTTCGCTCCTACACAATCACAACAGCAAAGAACAAAAACTAAAATGTTAGAGGCGTATGTGTAGATGTCATGCTATTGCTCATCTATTACAAACAAAAGATGAATCAATAACTAAAGATCAAACAATATTTGAAGCAATGCATGATGACTCTCTACCTTTTCCACAACAAGAAAATCCTAAACCTTCACCACAACAAGAACAAGCACCTTCCATGGATATTATCATTAGACTTCCTATTGTGATTAACTTGGATGACGATGATGAGACTGCTAAAATTGATGAGGAAGTGCATACTGAGCTAAAATTATTATTTCCTCCTCCATGAGCTTAGATGATATGAGGAAATACTATTGTCAAGGCATTCAAAAGAATATTTATCAAGCATTTTGTTGCAACATTCAAGATCTCAAGCATGATGATGTCAAAGTCTTCTTGCATCATGCATGTTTCTGGAGTTAATATTGTGATGTAGGTTTCAAAGATCAAGTCAAGTATTCAAAGTCATATTTCAAGCATCAAGATCCACATCTATTGAAGCAATTTCATGCAAGATCAAAATCAATATTGTAGATTTCCAAAGATTTATTCAAGGGTTTGGTGAGTTGCAACATAGCTTGTTCATTCATCATTCTTTCAACATTTCATTATTTCACTTCAAGGTTTAATTACCCAAATGAGGTTTGACCAAGAGAAACCCCCATTCACCACAAAGAAATAATTTTCCCCTCTTGTATGTGAACATAGATTTTAGGTTGAATAAGGATTGAAGATCTCTTGAAGAGAAAGATTGGAAAAGTTGTCAAAGTTGTCATCAAATCATGGAAACTCACCTACAGATCTGATTTCTGAACTTCTGACACTGAGACCCAAATCAAACAGAAGTTACAGATTGACATCAGAGGCTCCCAAAAATTGGTTGAAAACCACGATAAAAGACCAATTGCCCATGGGAAAATGGAGTCCCCGGACAACCTCGAATATGCCTTTTGTTGTTGGTAAACAATATTTAGAAGCGTTGCCCTTCTCCGGATCTACAGAGTTTTATATTCTATCAATATTGAGCTTTATATTGCCCATTTTCAAGTTTAGGTTGGCATGAATGGAGTTGATTTTCCTATTTGCTGGTTTTCTCCCAAAAGTGTTGTTCAAGCTGAAACCCCCATCCTCAAATATAAGGAAATCAATAGATTCCTTCATTGAATTGACTCACCTAAGGGTTGTAAGTCAATTCTTTGTGTGGATCTCATTTCTTAATGAAATAGTGAGAAATAGGTTTACATTTCAAATTAATTCACCCTCTCATAACCCTAAACCTATTTTTCTTTATTTCAGTATTCAAAGAAAAAATACGTCTCCAATCATTAAGTGAATACTTTTCTAGTGGTTGTCTATGCCTTGGAGACTTATGAACAAGTTGTGTTGGAGGCTATTCCTCCTCTTTTGAATATTTAGAGCTAAATGGGATCTCTTGAACTTGTCTATCCATGGGTCTTGATCCAACTTTTTCAAGTGTAAAAGGAAATTGAATCACATCTTCCTATTTACTTTGTTCTAGATGCAATTTAATAGAAGAAAGCTTAGTTTATCTAAAAATAACACTTCTACTATATAGTACCTTTTGTCCAACAGGATCCCAAAGCTTGTATGTGTATCATTTCACACCATAAATGTATCTGATGAAGATACACATCACATCCTTGTTCTCCAACTTTGTTCATTTCTCCTTTGGCACATGCACATATGCATCGCAACCAAAAAATCTAAGATGTATTAATGAATGATTGTGACCCGACCAGGCCTCTAAAGACATCTTTTAAACAAGAGTGGATGTAGAAAACCTTAACCAAGTAATAGGCAGTGGCAACAACTTCAGTCTAAAATGTTTGTTCTAAACTAGTACCACTCAACATACTCCTAGCCTTCTCCATCAATGTATTGTTCATTATTTTTGCAACTCTATTATGTTGTGGGGAATACAAAGTTTTCTTGTCTATGAATACCACAATCTTTATAAAATCTATCAAAACCATTAGAGAAAAATTCACTGCCATTATCAGTCCTTAAACATTTTATTTTATTTTTAATCTGCAATTCAACCATTGTTTTAAATTCTTTAAAATGGTCGAACACTTCAAATTTACTCTTTAGAAAATATATCAATGTCCTACTATAATCATCAATAAATGAAACATAATATGTGGATTTTCCAATTGAAGTAACATTTACATGATCAAACACATCAGAATGAATAAGATCCAATGCACCACAAGATTTGTGAAACTCAAGTAAAATAGCTGGCACAATTTTGTGCTAACATTCTGAAATGCAGTATACGAAATCAGAATTCAGATTATAATCCGACGGCCTTCAACAAAGTTTTATTTTTAAAGATCCTTAGATCCTTTTCTCGAATGTGATCAAGTTTTGGTAGGGTTTTTTCCTTTTTATATACTATTTATTGGTGTGAGATCTAGAGTGGCTTCTTGATATGTGGACATAATTAAGTTCATGTGTTCCTTTTCTATTGAACCGTCATTTGGTAGTTTTCATTTAAGATCATGAATTATGAGGGAGATTACATTTCTTGATTCAATATGACTGTTCTAAAATAGGTGGGCTAGATTGGCTTCCGCATGGGTTCAAATTAGATGAAGATCTATGCTTTTTTAGATAGGTTTGGTTTATTTAAGATAATGTTTTCTATTCACATTAAGAGCCTTGGTTGTGGGTTTTATATTAGCTTTAGGTGCTTTTATGCTCACGGCACGTCCCCATGCATTTGCTTAATCCAATTTTATTCCAACAACCTTTGTAACATTTTAAAGCAATGTTTTATTAATTATTTGTGAGCTTAATTTTTCCTGCTTATTTTTAAAAGCAACCAATGCAAATTTAACTTTTTCAGCACATAAAATCTTTTAATAATATTTTGTGGAGGTAAAAAGTGGAGGGAAAAATTAGAGGGGGGAAAAACAAAGTAAATATAAAAAGGAGGCAACTTACTTTGTGGAGCCACATGGCATTTTTTTTACTTTTGCAGCAACTTTATTTTCAGCCCCCAATTTTTTTTACAGCCTATTTTCAATTTTGAAGTAGTTGCTGCTTCAGAGAAATAGGAAAAGATTCTAAATTATCCTATTCCGTTAAATAAAAAAATTCATGGAGACACTTAACTGCTTAATTTTAAGCAGAAAATAGACTTAAGCAGCAACATGGGGACAGGGGGTTAGAGTGGGGTCCCATAGAGGGGGGCTTCCTGAAAAGTTTCAGTGTTGCTTCACTCTCAAGCTTACTGTAGATCCAAAAATATTGGCAGCAAGAAGTGATGGCCTGTGGATATTATTAGCATGTTCTCTTCGGTGCTTTGGCAGAGGGCTTTTGATTCACATGGGAGGTTATATACTCACTCGTATTCAATCACGGAGGTGATTCGATTTACTGGAGGAAGCCACTTTTATAAATTCATTTCCTTGAGGATTACAGACTTGTAAGATCGTCATGGGGTGCCCATTCAGGCCGGACTATTGCTACTCTATTCAGATTTGGAGAGATTGCAATGAGCCGCACAAAGGAACTAGGAGAATGGAAGAAAAGTGGACAATCGATGAAGTCGCCTTCAATGTTCTTGGACTATCCATGGATTGTTTTATAACTCCTGTTGACATCAGAAATGGTTTATTCAATGACACCTATGAGCTTCCTCATGAAGACAGAGGCAAACAAATTGTTGGAAATAGATCAAAGGTGAGTAGATTTGGAAACATTTCAAGAAAAACTTGATAGTATAATTTGGAGAGTAGAAGTATAATCCTCTATTTCAAATTATCAAGATTTTGATCTGATGTGGGAGTCTCTTCTAGTGACCAACAGAAATTTGAAATCGTTTGACATTGTTTTCATCACATACAGCTTGAATAAAAGGAATATTTCATTAAATTAAGGTAAAATATGTGCAAACTAGAGCCTTGACTTGATTATGGATCTATTTTTGATTTCAACATTCAGTAGTAAATCTTACAGTGGTAGTGTTTCAAACCTTATGTATTCAGTCCTTAAGAGAAAAATGATTTTTTTAATTTTTGTTTCAAATGTGGTGGATGATAGATTTCTTTTTTGTATCATAACTGATATCTACAGAGTTTACTTGCAGGACTAATGTTGCACATTGCAAAATTGGAGGAGACTAACTCAACAAAAGTAAAATAAATATTGTGAACTTATGATTGATTCCTGAAGGATGCATTTGGGCTAAAAAGACTTAAAGGGCACCCTTTATGGTGTGAATAATATATGTTTACGTTATATACTTGGCTTTGCTAGGATTGTTTCTTTGAGGTGGAGAACATTATTTAATAGTTCAGTGTATGTACTATGTTATATATGTGGATTTGTACATGAAGTGCTTTTGAGTAAGCTTATAATAGTTTAGTTCTATGATCACTTATGCCAATGTATCGGTCACTGTTCCCTTTTGAGTTGGGACTTTGATATTCAGTAAAAGGAAGAGAATTTTATATTAATCCCTTGACCCCTTAACGAGGGAATTCATTTCTGAAAGGACTCTGTAGAAGTATTATTAGTATTCTGTTTAACCCTATGAGCTTGTAAGACTCAAAAAGAATTCTTGAATTAGATTCACAAATATTTTTCTTAACTATCTTGTACAGAGATTCTAAAATAAATCTTGTGAAGGTTGAAGGGCATTTAAGATTTCCACAGTTCATAATCAATGAGTGCTGCATTTCTGGTTTAACTGTAAGTTATTGCATCAATGTTTGAGGATCCTCCGTGATCTATCATCAGGATGAGAGAAGCTGAGAAGGAGAAAAATGAGCATGTAGATAATGTGACATATTGCTATATGAAATGCAAATTGGGTGTCTTTAATCCTCGTTGGAGGTTATGTATCAATTGACCCTTCTATGAGCTATGGTATCTTTGCATTTTTTTATTTTTTACCTTTAAGTAGCAAGATATCATTCCTAAATATTACATGATCTTTAGCAACACCATATCATGCATAAATATTAAATTATTAGAAACACTCTGGATTGCATTCCTATTGACTTTGTACTCCATGTAAACATGCATACCATAATTTTTGTTACTCTTGGAAAGTGCACCTATTTTTCCAACTAAGGTTGGGACATTTTTTTTTTATCAAGATAGTGTCAATCAAAAGTCAGGGGAGACCTAAATAAGGTATAAAAAGAAACAAAACAAAAGAAAGGAATTCAGTCTTTGTATGTAGTTTGTAAGCTTCTTCTGATTGCCCCAAGGCTCATGGATGATTGGTTGGCATGCACTACTAAAGCCTGTCAGTCCTCCAAAATCTAATTGTGGGTATCCATTGGTGGACTACAAAGGGAGATAATTTGAGTCAAGAGTGTGTATATGTGAGTATATTTGTTGTTAATGCTTTTGAGGAGATGGTCTATTGAGTCTAGTGGTTCTCTTGGCAGATTTTTCTTTAAAGGTCATGTTGGAAAAACTAGATAGGCTAGGACTCTAACCAAGGGCCACACATTGGCTAGTGGTCTACTAGTATTAAGCTACTTTCCTTCCTAGATCATTGCACCAATGTGTTGTATTGTTATGTTTGCTTGGTCTAAAAACTAATTTTACATGGGTGCATGGGTGACAAGGCTCGAACATTGGAGAAGCACATGATTTGAATCCACAAGGTTGAGGCACTCCTCCAATGACAATGCTCCACTAGTCATATCATATTGATAGATGGATGTCTTGACCATCCATACACAACATTATGTGTGAAGTCCACAAACCTTGCAGTTGCGATGAGGGAAGTTTACCTAGAGTATGGACCCCCAAAAATTTTGCAAGCTATAACACCAAAAACTGAAACAACAAGGTTAAAAGTTGACACATAAGTTTTCATAAAAGTACGTTATTTCTATTACTGGATTCAGATAGAGCCTGTCCTATACCCAAATTGGGTTTGGCCAAGGTTCTCTCTAGTTCTCTAGGTTTGGCCTGGAAAATAAAATAAATGACTTAACTAACCCTAGAAAGTGATTTAAGTTGCTAATAAAACATAGGACAAGAAAAAATAAAATAAACTTGTATCTCTCATTCTTGATTCATCAAGAATTCCATTTCTAATCATTGCCCAAGCTGCAATTGTTTATTTTTATTTCAAACATTGTGCCCACACTATTCCTAGACCTCAACGAGTATTAGATAGGTGCTTGGAAAGTTAAAGAGCTCACACAAGAAGAATTTCAATTCAAGATAAGTTGGTGAATGTGCATTCCACCCTGCACCTCCCCTCACACAAACAAGTAGACTACAAGATTGGGATGATGAAGCATTGGGATGTTGTGCCAAAACATCTTGACATGGATGCTCCTGTTAGACAACTTTCCTTGGTCTCAATAAGGAGTGGACTTGGATGCTTCTGTTGATCTCAATCATTGGAGTACTCGGATATACAACTACTTGCCCTCAGCAGAGGACCTGGATGCACAACTTTCCTTGTTCTCAACAATGAGAGGACTTGGGTGCACAACTTTCCTTGGCTTCAAATAAGCATGAGGGGCAGACATAGTGCAACTAATTGGAGTGGCACTGGCGCTGCTTAGCAGTTTTAATGAATGAGCTACAATAGTTGATACTACCATGAAAAATACTTATATTTTATTAAAAAAATGTCCTTGATTTTGACAATAGGATTATCAATTTATCAGTTTTAATTTTTAATTTAATTTTGCACATTTTATGCAAATTATGTCTAAAAAATATGCCAAGAAAAAGATATCGAGGAAAGGCTGAACTTTTAACCAAGTAAATTAGACATGTTACCACATTATAACAAACCTAATGCATCAGTAGATCATGAAATCCACATGAATGTAGATACACTTCAAAATCATTTGGAGGTTTTACTTCCACAGAGGCTTTCCAAAACTCGACAATACCTGTCGAAAATCCATTGCATATGTAATAGTCCACCGCAATCTAAGGCAAACAGAAATACATTGTGGAGTTTTAACAAAACATGCATGTTACTTACGTTATCTCCTTATCAATGGGATGGGTTTGAAATTGGGCAAAGGCATGAGGTGCGACCAGCTGCACTGGAGTGTGGATTTTGCATTATGCATGTGCGGATGTAAGGACATTTCAGGTGCGGCCCAAATTTGATTGGACACATTAAAGTATAACCTATTTTTAAAAAGTCCTAAATAGACCAAAGCTGTGCGCAAATTTCGTGGCATAACTATTAGACGATACATGAACTCTGAGCTCTATGGATTGAATCTGCACCTCACACATTTGGAAATTTGCATGACTTCAGTGAACGGGTTTGAAAAGTGTTTATTAAGGAAACTTAAAACAGAATGTTCCTAAAGTTATGTACAACGGCCTGGAACACTTGCAATCACCCTGCAGTGTTGTAGTTTTCAAGGCTGGGTAAGATATATAACCAACCATAATGTCCTTGTCAGCCATCAACCCAAGTTCATTGCCTATATCCGCTCAGACTTCTAATCCTTCACAGGATATCTGTGGAAAGAGTAAAATCATATGATTTAATAATGCCACCTAACTAGAAATAAAATAAAAAATCCTTTGGAACGAGCAGACTGAGTAAAAGCTCCATGTGACCTGCAGGCTATAATGTTTTCAAGTTCTGGCCTCATGCAGGTCAACACGTGACAAACCAACCCATGATTTCAGACTCGGTGTTCTGCCATAAATTTAATTTAATTTATTTCTATTTCATTCTTCCAAATCTGAAGAATCTTGGGGGTTGCAAGTATTTGGTTCGAACATTTATGGATATTCTAGATTCTGGCTTGATCTTGTTACTTGTCGTTTGGGTGCATAAAATAGCTAAAACATACATATTTTTCCTCTTCTTTCATTGGAGAGGTTGTCTTCAATTTCAATTGGGTTGTTGAATTTTTTGTTCTTGGTAGAGGTTTTCTAGATGAAGCCTCGTGTCTCTGTCACCCTTATACTTTCTCTGTCCATTTTCACGTTCCTTCTAAGTTTCCTTTGTTTAAACCTTTTTTCTGTTCATAGTTTCTTCATGCCTCCATTAAATATTCCGTCGAGGAGAATAATGATTCCTACTGCAATCTAGAGGATTAGGTAGAAGGAATTTTTTGCCCATATTGCACATGAGTTTCATTTTCATATTTAACAAAAATATCCTAAGGCTATGTTTCATATGCTAAATAATTGTTTGGGTTGGTTGACAATTCAATGGTATATAGTTTGAATCATGAATTGTGCACTATTGACCATTGATGTTTTATAGGATTGGATTACCTAGCTCATAATGAAGACTCTTGTTTAGGTATAGTGTAAAATAGTACAAGAAGGCTGGTGACATCATTGAGATAATTTTTGAGAGGATTTATTGTATGATGTATTTATTTTTACTAAGTCTTTATGATGGAGGAAGGAAATATCATGTATTTTATTGTATTGTAATTTTTATCGGTTATAAGTCAAGAGAAGATCATTAAGATAAGAGTATTTGGTTCTAGGCAACAAGTTCATTTGAGTAAGGGAAAGGTGGAGATAAATTCAAAGTAAATCAAGAAAATTGTTTGCATTCAAGGGAAGATTGAGGAGGAAGTGACAAAAATAACAAGAAGTTTTTTCATGATGGTGATTACATAAGTGGTCACTAGGTTGATAAAAAGAAGTTTAAGGAATATACTTTTGTGGTAAAATTCATAAATTTTGAAGATGTATACTTTTAAAAGATGAGATATATTATTCAAGATGTCAAGGTATTTAAAGAAGAAATGATAATGAAAATGTAAGAGTGTCTATATAATGTTCATATGTCTCAATTCTCATTTTTCATGCTTAGACATACAAATATTTTTACTTTGGATTCCTGATAATATACTTTTGTGGCAAAATTCATAAATTTTGAAGATGTATACTTTCAAAAGATGAGATATATTATACAAGATGTCAAAGTATTTAAAGAAGTCAAAGAAATGATAATGAAAATGTAAGAGTGTCTATATAATGTTCATATGACTAAATTCTCTTTTTCCGTGCTTAGACATACAAACACAATTTACTTTGGATTCTAGATAAACTCATCATATGGTTAAGAATTGAAGTTTTCTTCAAATTATTGTCAAAGCTAATGATGATAAGTTTTTAATAGCATATGATTTAACTCTTGCTATTTTTGGTAGTGGATAAACTATGTTAGAAGAAGACACAATTAATGTTGTTGATGTAACATACCTAATTGGAATGTGAATCTATTGATTTATAAAATAATTCATCAAAGAAGCAAGGTTGGTTTTGACATGATAATTTTTTTAAGAGTATAAATGACAAAATTTGGGTGTTAACTACTATTAATCTTGGTAGTAAATCTAACCTGATTAAAAGAACTTGCATGATTTAATTGTGACTTACTAACTCCAATAGTGCTTGCACATGAGTGGTTTGATAATCCCATTATCTAGATTGTTGATGTAGATGTGGATAAGAAACCTAGCTCTACAATGGAGGGTCCTCCAATTATGTGGTTTGATGATTTTTCTAATGGTGATGGGGTGATTAAATTGGTGTTTTGTTCATTGAGAATTTAGATTTGATAAATTTAAGTGTTTCCCCACTATGTCAAATGTTGTTAAACACACTTGACATTTATACTTCATAGAGATGGGAAGATGAAGAGACGCGTCTTAGAGTGACCTTAGTGAAAATAAATGGTCCAAGTGTGCTCTCATGACTAGGATTAAAGATACACACGCTATGATGTGTTAGAAGAGTGATTCATTGATGAAGAACAATAATTATGAATTAACACCGTAATCAAAAGGAAATAGTATTGTTAATATAACTAGATCTACAAAAACAAATTCACTTCGTATGGGTCCATTAAAATGTACTAAGATTAAATTTTCGTAAAGTGATGCTCTTAGAAGGGGTACTAAATATTGTAAGAAATACACTTTATTAACTAAGGTTGATTCTTCATATAGATTTATTTCTCTTGGAAAAAGTTGGTTTGGAGTGCAACAAATAGATTTGAAGATCGTGTTTCTAAATAGTGATATTTAGGAGGATAACTATATGGAACAACCTCAAGTATTTTTTTAGCATAGTGATTCCAAGCTAATGTGTTGGCTTCAAAAGTTTACATATATAAAAACAACTTCTTGAGCTTGTATGATAAGATTGAAAAGTTCATCTATTCATATGACTTAAATGGATGTGATTTGGATCAAAATATGGATGTGAATAATGCAAATAGATGAATTTTGATTGTAGTTCTATATGATGATTTTATATTCAAACACAACAATACTCTTTTGTTCTCTACTTTGAATAATGAATAATTAAAGAAGACATGAAATGATAGATCATGATTTACTATATTTTTCCTTAATATTCAAGTTTTAAAGTTGGATAAGGGAATATTCATTTATTTTCCTAATTATATACATATAAGTTTTTTAATAAATTCATTATGGAGAAGTACAAACTTTCCTCTACCCCACATCAATTTGGAATTGTGTTTTACAAGATAGTGATAAACTATAGGTTGATGCTACTTTGCATAGGAAGCTTGTAGGAACCCTATTTTGCTTTAATCATTCTTCACTAGAAATTTCCTTTATAGTTGATCTTATTTTTAGGTTTAGGTAGAATCCTAAGCATATCCATTAAGAAATTTCCATGAGAATAATGAGGCATATGAAGGGAATTGCTTAGTTCCAAGTATCATGTATTCTAGATGAAGTGACACAATCCTAATGGGTTACATGGTATATTTAAGAAATTACCTCTTGAAAAGTATATAGAAACCTTGGTGAATCCACTACAAGGAAGCATAATATTCTAGGTGTTCTTTTTCATAATGGAAATCAAGCCTAGAGTGGCTAATAATACTATCTTTTTGTAATTCAATGATTAATTTTTCTATTAATATATAGCTTATGACAATTCAACATCTATTTTTTTATTGATATATAACTTTTAAATAAAGATCTTGAAATGAGTTGAGTAGAGAAAATAAAAAATAGCGCCTATCAATTAGGGCCCAAGTTTTTATGTATAATAGCATGATATATGTCTATCTTAAAGATATTTTTTTTAACTTATGGGAATTTTATTTTGGTATCAAGAAAAATATGTCAAATATGGACAATTTGGACACTTCTAGAGAATCTAAAAATAACCAATCATGGGGGATAGCAATATAAAAAAATCTTAATGATGACATATAAACGCTCAAAAATTCCTCGGTGGGATATATGAGTGTAGATTGGAAAAAATAATTAGATTAACGAAATTTCATTTATAAATGTGTTTCATCTTGGTTCAAACTCTCTTTTTTGGTCCTACAAGAAGATGAATGCTATTCATCACTTGAACATTAAGGCATATTTTTAGTGGTAGTGGATGTAATGCAAGAGACATCATGAATTTATGATTTTCTATATAGGCTAGTATTTCACAAGAGAAGCAATCTATTATCTTGAAAGATAATTAAAATTCTATTAAATCTTTCACAATCCATTTATCCCTTTCAAGAAAAATCACAATGAGGTTCATCAATACTATTGAGGAAATTCATTTTAGAGGCTATGTTAGAATTTGTACTTGTGATGTTTGACAATTATCTTGCAAACAAATTGATAAAGATCCTTATTAATGTGAAGTTCACTAGAGTGTGAGAGTTGTTAGAGATGTTAGAAATCAACATTAGGGATGATGTTAAAGGAATATTATACATTATATTAAAAAAAATGGTGGAAAGGAATCATATCTTGAAGTCCAAACTAGGCATTACCTAGGACAACAAAATAAACATAAAGTCGTGGACTAACCACCAAATATGTAGCAAGAGCTATAAAACTAGGAGGTGATGGTGGATCATGATCCTTAGGTTTCCCCCATCCATCTAAGAGATCTTGGTTGTTAGAAATATGCTCCCAAATTGCAATGAAAACATCTTCATTAGTTTGGTATTGATCACCATCTCAAGGATTAAGATTCTTTTAAAGAGAAATAGTCAATTTATGTTGGCAACACAAGAGCAGACAACTGAGAGGGGGGGTGAATCAGTTGTCACAAAAATTCAAAACTTATTAACTTTATTAACCTTATTCTCAGATCTGATTAATAACCATGAAAGCATAAATCATCAACACATCAAAAACACACATAACACCCATATTTCTTATGTGGAAACCCTGTTAGGGGAAAAACCATGGTGGAGGTCAGTCCACAAGATTATACCTTGTTAAAAGTATAAAGAATGAAATGGGGAATGCACATGCATTAGGGCACCTTTACTTACCTGGGGAAGCTCCTTTGCTCAATTACAATGGAGAAACACTACCCAAAGGGAAGACACCTTTGTCTTCTGAGAAAGATTGAGTTATCCTGAGAATTTGAACTGACAAAATAGCATCTGCTAATGCCTAATCACAATTCTGGTTAAGCACATGAACACTTCTTCACTCTTCTTCACACTCTGCTCTACCTTCGAATGATTTAGAACATTATTCTCACACACACACTCAACATACTCC